>VDFB02101418.1:0-100989 GCA_007258455.2 Sequoia sempervirens | reverse complement strand
GGTAGTGTGGGGTAGTGGTAAGAGCACCGCCATACCGCGACAATCAAGTAAGTGATGTGTGGTATAGCAGTAAAGAGGCAATTAACAAATAAATGTGACCCGCTTCCCTATAACAAGTGTAAAGGTGGTACACGGGATAGCGGGCAATGGTGGAGATGAAATGACTGGAAATCAATGGTTGTGTTTTAATCTTGCATTGGTAATCTGATCTTGGCCATTCATGCTCGATCTAATGGCTAGTATTCAAACTTCAACAGTCAACTACTCCTGTTTGCAGCAGGTTTGTAGAATTGATGTCTCAAAGACATTCCTAGCTTCTATGGATCAATTTTTCACTATTTTTCAAGGTTGTATTGATTGTTGGTTAGTGCCATTACTCCTTGAGGTGTTGCAGATGCTATGTTCTCTTATCAGGGTAATGTCAATTTGATATTTTGTGGAAAATTTCATGGGTGTCGATCCTGCATTAATGAGAGCCATCTTGCTAGGGCTTATTCGAGTTGTCAGAGCCTTTATGGCTAGTTATGTTTCTTTGTAATGGGAGCAATTTGGATCATTTTTAATATGATCAAATTCATCTTCTCTAACCATAGTTAGTTTAGGGTTAGGATTTGAATTCAACACTTGGTTATGCTTGCACCATAAAGGAAAATATTGTATCTTTAGTCTAGGTTCTTCTTTTGGGCTCCTCTCATAATTTTCTTTTACATAAATTGTATCTTACATTCTACCATTGTAAAGTCTGGCTTTTATGCCTAATAGCAATAAATCTTATTATTATCATAGGTATTTCTTGCATGTTTGATTAAAATCTCTTACCTTCATGTATGAATGCTTGTTTTAGCTGATTTGTTGATATTTTGTGCGATCTGAAGCAAAGAAGAAACACATTCTATCTTGGTGCATCACCTTCTTTTATATTTTATGTCTCTTTCTATCCCTTTTCTCTATAATCTATTAGAATTAGTAATAGGGTTTTCATTGTGTCGGTTTAGACCAATACATTTGCACTTAGTTAGAGGAGGAAGTCAACCTTATTTGGAGATGACCTCAATTTGCAAGGTCCCACACCTTGAGGTCATCTCCATTGTGTCATTAGAACACTAAACTCTTGTTTAGTAGGGTGCAGTTTTATGTGACAACAATTAGCATTAAGGGGCTTGTTATCCAAATTGAGGAGAATGGAGATTCTTTATTTAGTATTTTCCATGAGGAAAAAACTACTAATGGAGATCTTCTTGAAGGGGTGTGACCCAATTTATTTTGTTTTGAAGCCATGACCAACACTATTGTGAGAAATTGTAAGTTAATAGAAGATGGTCTACATCCTTTTCTTGTCGGCCACACAATACACAGTTGAAGGGGATAAATATTTCCAATTTGACCAATCTCTCACAACTAAGGATACATTTTTTTAATGCCAACCATGCAAAAGACCCAAATTTTGGGAGAATAATAGAGCTCCAACATAATTTATGGGGCCAGTTTGCTGATTCAAATTTCCCTTGTTGAATGATTTATGAGTAGCCTAGGTTGACTTTGTAATTGCTTGACTTGGAAGGAGCCCAAATGATCCTATCAAGGTCCTTGGAAAAAAAGATGTCTCTATTGAAGAATTTTTGACAGTTGAGACTTTTGGTTTGTTGGGAAGCTACATCCAACCAAGTTTTTCTATTTTACATTTGAGAGAATGTTATCTTCCAACTTAAGGTAGTCTTTTAATTTTACTCCCCAATGATGATTTAAGTATCCTCTTGCTTCTTCTAATCCTTGAATTTTGGACAATGGTGGGAAGCCATTCCATGAGTCATCCCATGACAATGATTTCTCTCCATTAATTGTGGACCAAGTTAAATGTGGGATGATAACTTCTCTGCAAGTTATGATAAAGTTCCACATTTTAGAGCCCTTTGTTGGGTTTTCCATTGTAAAAATTTGTTCTGGAATTGAGGATTCCACATATTTGCTTTGTATGATTCTAGCCCATTTGGAAGATGGTTTTGCAAAAACATTCCACGCTAGTTTGGCTCCCAAATCTAGATTCCTTACCTCTAGATTGTGTAAATCAGCTCCTCCATATTTTTTACCTTCACAAAGTTTGCTCCTTGAAACTAGTAGAATTTTACTATTTTTTTGCTATCAAGGTTCCCATGCCAAAGGAACTTTTTGATGGATTGCTCTAAATTCAGTTGCACTACTTTTGGTAGCTTAAGGACTGACATAACATAGTTGGGAAAAACTAAAAGAACTACTTTGGTTAATGTGAGCTTTCTTTCCATTGTTAGCCATCTTACTTTCCATGATGCTATTCTATTTTGAATTTGAGTCAAAATTTTGTTTAAGAACTCAAGCTTGTTTGGCTCTGAAAAGAATGGGATTTCCAAATATTGGCTTAGCAATTCATCTTATTTTAAATCAAGAATGGATAGGATACATACTGACATCATTAGGGAGGTGTTTAGAAAGAATATGCTTAATTTTTTTCATTTACTTTTGTCCTGATGCCCTACAATAATCCTTAAATTTTTTTTTGATACCTCTTGCTTCTTGGACAACAAATTTATCAAATAAAAGTGTATCATTTGTAAATAATGAATGAGTCATGTTGATGTTTGAATTTGTGATATCTATACCCTACCATGCACCTTGAGTTTGTTCCCCTGCTATTGCCCAACTCAAAGATTCTACCATTAAAATGAAAAGGAAAGGCGATAAAGGATCACCTTGTTTAACACCTTGTGAAGAATTGAAAAAACTAGTTGGACTGTCATTTACCAAGATTGAGAACTTGGTTTGTGATATAAATGAACTAACCCAACGACACTATTTGTAAGAAAAGTCCAATTTTTGTAGCACTTTTAGGAGGAAATCCTAATTTAGTCTACCATAGGTCTTCAACATGTCAAGTTTCATAATCATTGTTGGGATTTTATCTTCCTTGATAGAATGCAAAGTTTCATGAGCTATTAAGGCCCCTCAAGCTATATCATTTCCTAGGATAAAGCCTCCTTACTCATCCGTGATGATTCTTGGAATGATCTTGGATAGTGATTGCTTTGAAAAGGATTTTGTAAATGGTGTGGCATAGTGATATGGGTCCAAAATCAGCAAAGGTAGAGGGGATCTACTTTTTAGGAATTAGCACTATAAAAGTATTATTCAATTCCTTTAAAATCTTATCATTTCTCCTTGATTCCTCTAAAGATAATAGAATTTCTCTTCCCATGAAATCCTAACCTTTTTGGAAGAACGTGATAGTAAACCCATCTAGACCTGGAGCTTTGTCTATTGGCATAGAAAAAACCACTTCTTTTACTTCTAGTGTAAATGGTTTTAACAAGAGCTCATTTTCTTTCCCAAAAAACAAGGAAATATTTTGAATAAGATCATCTAAGATGGTATTGCTTAGTTGGGCATATTGTTAGTTTGTTGCACTCAAGAAGTTTGAGAAGAAACAAACTGCTTCTTGGTTGATTAGTTTTTTTTCCTTCAAATTTCTACCTGAGGGGGAGTTGATGTTGAATATAGTCTTCATTTGTTGTTTGATTTTTGATGATAGATGAAATAATTTAGTGTTTTTATCCCCTTATTTGAGCTATAACTCTTTGGATTTCTACCACCAATACATTTCTTCCCTTGTTATAATTTCTTCTAATTCTGATTGTAGTTTTTTGTGTAGGCTAAAAGAGGCATTGTTCATTCCACACCTTATGATTTGATCATTGATCTCATCAAGTTAGGCTTGTAGTGCTATTTTCTACAAAAAACTGTTTTTGTAATGTTGTTCATTCCAAGCTTTGATTTGTTGTCTTATATAAATTAAATTTTTTGCTAGTTGAAACATTCTAAAACTAGCAATAACAGGCACATTTTTCCACCAACTCTTGAGTTGAGGTAGGAAATGAGGGTCTCTAAGCCATATTTCCTGAAACTTGAAGGATGATTTTGGATGGGGTGTTCGTGAAGCTAAGGCCAATTATATGGAAAAGTGATTTGAGCCTGAGAATGAAAGGATGAACGACTCAAAAGGGACTATTTCTGCAAAACATTCTATAGAAATTAGAAATCTATCCAACTGTTCTACAATTAAGAAAAAGTCATTTTTCCTATTGGCCCATGTAAATATGCCATTTTGGGGACGACAATCTAATAAGTCATTTTCTAGTATGAAGTCCTTGAAATCTTCCAAGACCTATGGGTGGGATTATGCCCCCTTTTTTCACTATGGTGGAAGATTGCATTGAATTATCCCCCCATAAGAACTTTCTCCTCTTTTAGATTTGATAAGATTGGGGATATGGTAACCCAGAGGATTTTTCCTTGATTGTTGATGTGGGAGCATAAACATTAAACAACCAAAAACATAGGTCAAAGGATGTTACCTTCATGAGCATCCAATGTTGCATTGAGAGGATTAGTTCAACCTGAGTATTTCTGACATTTCATAGCACAACTAAGCCTCTTGAAGCTCCTTGTATTGGAAAATGTAAAAATTGTAACTTCTTCCATTTTTTGAAGACTTCTTGTGCCTAATCATTAGTGAATTTTGTTTCTTGTAGCATAATGATGTTTTCTTCACTAGAGTCTAGCTAACGCTTTATCAAGCATTTTTTGTTAGGGGCATTCAGGCCCCTAACATTCCATGATAGGACTCTCATTTTCCTCAAGGAGAGCAATAAGCTCTCCTCGATTTAATACTTTTATCTAGTGTAGCCTGGATACTAACAACTATTTCATCCCGAGTTTACTTAATTTTGGGGGGTCTACCTCTAGTTGAGGTGTTGCATTTGATGCCTGAGACAGTGTTCTTTATGTTTGCACAATATATGGGGTTTGGGAAAAATCATATTCTAGATTCTTATTTAATGAGCTTCCTCTAGTAGTTGGTCAAATAGTTTTATCCTTCTTGTAGAATGAGATGATTTACCATTTATGCCATTTGTTTTGTCATTATCTTGTGGGCTTCTTGCAAGCTTATATTGTTTTCCTTTGGCATGTCTTTGTCATGATTTGTATCATCTTATATGGGTGTTTGATGTTGAGAAGGGGGATTAGAAAGGCCTTCCTCCACTGGAGACATTCGTGAATCATTTAAATGAACTATCCCTAGGAAATCTTCTACGTTAGACTTCACAACCTTGGCCGATCTGCTAAGATTTTGTGTGTTATTTCTACCTCTTTTTCAAAGATGAACTTCCTCTCCAAACTATGAATCATGCACTCCTTGTGTGTCTTTGTTTAGGGTAGTGATAGATGTTGGTGATTTCTTAAGCAAAGAAGATTTACTATTGGGTCCTTGATCAATGTTGTGTATTTTTTTTGCTTCCCTACTTTGTTAGCATAGGCATCACTTATAGTAACCTTCTTGATTTTTTTTGAATTAGCCATAAAATATTTCAAAGCAATGCCCGAGTTCAAAGAGGGAAAAGGTTTAGGTGTTTGTCGTTTCCTCTTTGTTGGACCAAGATTTGGGCTTGAATAGAAACCTCTAATGTGAAAGGGAAATAGTTCCGTACAAGTACTTAGGTTATCTTTTGTTTGATATGCTTATCAAAAAGTTACACTTTTGTTGTCTTCTGAGGTCCTTTCGGACTTGAGGTATGAGGATCATTAGGTGTTTGAAAATTTTGGAGATCAGGTTGATATTGAGGAGTTTGGTTTTAGTTTTTAGCTAGAGTAGAGGTTTGCATTGTTGTATTTTTGAGAAGTGGACCATGTGCTTCACAGTTTGATTTTGGATCCTCACAAACCAAGATTTTGGGGGGCATTGTGAGGTTGGATGGTCAAAGGAATAACATGAGGAGCAATAAGTAGTAGTATTTTCTAGCTCAATCAGTTGTTTCTAGATTTCACGCTTGGAGTGAATGGCCAAGACTTTGGGGAGTGGTTTTTTAGTATTTAAAAGGACACAAATTTTGATTGGCTTGTAGGATTATTTGATAAATTCCACATCAACTCTCTAGAAGATACCAATGGAGTTACCTAGGGATTCTAGGATTTGGGGCTCCCTATATTTGAGAGGTAGATTTTTCATCTAGATCTAGAATGGTATACAATGAATCAATGTAGAACTAGGGTTGAAGTGACTGGTCTAGGGTTGGAGGTATAAACCTTACTCATTAAAAATTCAAGCTTTTTCTTTAGGGGATTTATCATGGTTTTCTCTAAAGTTAAAAATAACAACAAAGTAACCCATTTCCTCATGGATGTAGAAATTTTTTGAGACCCCCGACAACTGATCATGAACCCATGATTCTAGATTATCAATGAATGAGATGCAGTTAAACATCTTACCTATAAGTACATGAATTTTGAGGATAGAAATAGAGGGAAGAAACAAGCCTTCAAAAATTCACTTTTTATTCTAAATGAGAAGATGAGGACGGTAGTGAAGATTGTGAAAAATGCTTTGGGAGCTAGGCTACTTTGGAGACCCCTCTTTTTTGTTGTCGAGGCACAAAGTTAGACATATGTTGAGGGATTTTGTTTTTTCCTTTGTGCTATCCTTGACTGTAGGGTTTTATTCCTAGTGACAAAGTGTTGGGGAAAGTGGTGAAAAAGTTTTGACGCCAGTGCTGAGAGAAAGTTGGAGTAGTAGAGAACTAACAGGGTAGGGAAGCATGCATGAAACTTGGAGGAGGCCCACCAAACCATGAGAAACCTGCAGACTGCCCATGAGCAGTGTTTGGAATTTTCCCTCTTGAGGCCTGTTGCTAACCACACCCACATCTGCCTCCTTGAAAAATCCATTGACCACCTTTTTGCCTTGATTTTTGAGTACCTTTTTGAGCATGCAAAATCTGTGAACTACCCTTAAACCGTGTCCAAAGGAAGGTTTTTGCTGATTTCTAGAGAATTTTTTTGAAAATGTTCATTGGGATCCCACTTTCGCTCTTGCTCCTTGATAAAGATTGGTACATATGATTCTTATATTGGTGCTTTTGATGAATTATGATTCTTATATATAAACACACACACACACACATAAATTGTAGATAACCAAATCTTGATAAATTATATAATTTTCCAATGCAATGCAAATGGGTGTGGCCCCTTTTCCGCTTATAAAGATACACACACACATTCAATATGATGGTAGGATTTGTTTGTAAAGAGGTCAAAAGCCTTTAGTGGATAAAATGCACCTTTTGAGCCAAATGTGCAATTCATCCACTTATGAGCATACTTAGAGTGTTTTTAAACAAATTAATTATAAGAAACATAAATATTTGATGTAGCAATAAGAAAACTCAAGGCTAAATATGCTAAAATTTATAATACTTATAAATTATATTTTTCATTCATTTTCTAATAATTTTTATTTTTGTATAACTTATTTTGTGTTTGCTTATAATGTATTATTTTAAAATTCATGTAGCATCAAGGAATTTTAGTCAATTGACGGGCCGGCCTACAATACTATGTCCCACTTTTTTGGCCAAAGTAGGACATTGAAATTCACATTTTTCACCAAATTTTCACTTTATGAAACCTATAACATCTAAACCATTAAAAAATTGGAGATGATGTGAACTAGTTATTTGTGAGAATTTGTGTGTAGATTATAAATATATATATATATATATATATATATATATATTTAAAAAAATTAGAAATAAATTGTGAATTTTTTTACATAATTTTTAATAATTTTTTTTTAAAGCAAAAGTGGCAAGCCACTGTAATATATTATTATATATATACATAATTTATACATAATCCTGGTTTAGAGGGCATACTGACAAGAAAGAACCAGGAAGAAAACCTTTGGTTATAGCCCAAATTGTTACAAAATATATAGCCCGAGTCCTTCCAAAAGGTTACAAAATTGTCCCACATTTATGTCATCACACATAAAAAAATTTATTGAAAGGATAAAATTATAATTTTTAAAATTTGTGTAACATTAATATTTAGTTCATGGATATTCTTTCAAAAAAAATTGTTACATATTTTTTTAAATTAATTTTTGGAGTCAGAGTAATTATAAGATGGATGTAGGTGTATGTCATCACACATAATTTTTTTTATGTATTGAAATTATTATTATTATTGGCTAAAGCAATAACATCAATACCTAGTGCACACATATTTTTAGAATTTTTTCTCTATTTTTCTATTTTTTCGCATGTGTGAAACAAATACCTTGATGTTTGGTGAAAAACCTACATTCACAAGAAATAAAATTAAAAATATTCAAAATTATACTTTTTGGAAAGCTTATAATTATAGAGCTACATACTTACAAAACATAATTTCTAAATGACTTTATTTGATCCCTCAAAAGGTAAATAAAAAGTAGTTTTTTTTCAGCATTTTGATAGGTGCAAAAGAGAATCCATTATGGGTATGATTTAAGACTCTACAAGCTCTATCCAAGGGGGTTTGATCTAAGGGGATATTATCTAAACCTCTTCAATTACAACCCTTTAGATAGAACCCCTCAAGGCCTAAATCATTAATTTTCTAAAAAATATGTGATTTCAGGAAAAAATTAGGATGTCCCCAAGTTTGGGACCCATTATTATGGAATGACACTGACCTTAATGAAAGTGATCCAAATTTTGAATGGATCTCAAATGGTGAGGACCCAACTTTAGATGATAAAATTTTGGATACCTCATGAGAAGATAAAATTAATCTTGAGCAAATTAATTGAATTGGGATAGGTTATATCCATGAAGTTTCACTAGTAAGACTACAAAACTCTAGTGTAGTGTTCTTCATAGTAGCAATAGTCATTAGCTCACACCATTTTTTGTTATTTTCTACTTCAAAATTCAACCATGTAATCACAATATTTGAATATGTAGTAATGAACTATCTTATTATATTAGTATGCAATGTGTAATGTAATAAATGATTTGAATAGAAAAATTATAGGTAAATGGCAGTCATGGGGACCACACCCTTTATATTATAAAACAACCAAAAGTTATATTGATTTTTATATCTAAAATGAGAAATTTCTAAAATCCCACACATTCATTCTAAGTAGGGGGTAGCAGACAAAGACCCCTATTGTAATTTTTGCCTTCTATCAACCTATTATCGACCTTGATAATATATGCATAGTTGAAAGTATTAGAATAGTGAGAACAACCTAAAACGTGATCATAGTTGTGCATGACTTTACCCTTCATTAGCAGAGCTACCTAAAATGAGATTACTAAGCCATGAGATATCTTCTGTAATGACCAACTCCATTGCTTATTTGAGAAACTTCAAGCCATATGGTGCCTTCTTCTCAAACCATAAGATGCGGTGAATAATATCATCCAAGCCTCCAATAATTATTTCTTAATCAGTGTGTCCATCATCTTCTTAATCAACTTATTTTCCTCTCCAAGATTCAATATAATAGTGAAAAACATTGGGGATATATCAATATTAACCCTATAGTAGTGGTTAGAAACCGTGGATTCTTCACCTAAAACACACTAGACTATGTGCAGGAGGAATCCAAACCTTGTTTTGAAAACCTTCTTCAACCTTGTCTTAGAAGTTTCACCAATAAAATTCATCCATCATTGGCTATAGACTAGCCTTATAGGTGTGTCCATGGCTCTACTTGAGGATATTGAGGGTTTTAGTTATTCAAAACACATGCCTTTTGATTTAAGAATTATCTCGCCACACTCAGTAATTATTCCCATTGTCCTATAAATAGATATTCCTTGACTTGGCATAGGTCAAATCTCGTAATTTTTTGAAATCTTTAAATCACCAACTCCAAAATCTACTTTGTTGGGAATCAAGGTGTCTCAACCTTGACAATTCTTGTTATTTATTTATTCTTATTTTATATTTTCCCATGGATAAATATCATTTATGTTATTAAATATTTATGCTCCATCAAAAGGGTCATGAGATTTTGAGTTGAAACTTTTTCAACATGTTGATGCTTTGGAAAATAAGTTATTATTTGTCAAAAGATGCTCATTCAGTTGTCTAACATGGAAATCCTATTTTTAAGGATGCTATGACAAATTTTATGACAACTGTAAGGGATAAAAGTAGGAGATATCATTTTGGACATAAGAATCATATATGATGCACATAAGAGAATATTTGCATAAGTTATTGATGGTCTATAACACATGTAAGAGAATCTTCTATTTTCTATGGATTTTTATGATAACTTGTAAGAAGGTGTAATGTCATGTAAGAGACCATGTTTATCATGTAAGGTTCATTTGGTTTTTTACCATGGTATTTTAGAACCTTTTTTTGACCCATGGTATGTTATATGGTTATATTTTGAGCCCCCATGAGTCTAAATATTGACGGGATGAGATGGAGACATTATGAGATGTTTTATTGGTACACATATGCTACTAGATTGGAGTCAAGATTGAGGAAGTTCTATGTATTGTAATCTCTTTGAATTCTGCTTGCTCTAAAAGCGTGCATAATGCTCCCATCCCTGGTTTGGGTGGGGGGGAATTCTAGTTTGATGATCCAATTGATCGAGTTTACCCTTACCTTGAACTAAAGCTAGTTAATGGGGGTTGATGCAGAATTTGGTTGAGATCCAGTGGAAGTATCTTTTCTTGGTGGATTTTTTTACTCGAAATGGTTTTCTCCACGTAAATCCTTGTGTTGTGTATGGCTCTTGAGTTGTGTGATTTATTTATAGTCTAAACAATTTCTAAATTAATTTCTACAAGTTTATATTTCATATTTGTAAGTTAAATCAGATTTCCATATTGCAGTGGTTGCCTTCATTTCTAGCATTTGGTATTAGATCCTAGCCAACTTTTTCTATTGGGTGGAAGTGTAAAGGTTTTATGTGCTACAGTGGGAGTTTCGATTTGTAGATTTGTGTTTGTACGAATCATGATTGTATCTACATCTCGGTTAGACATTGAGAAGTTTAATGGATCTAATTATGAGTTGTGGAAGTTGAAAATGGAGGATCTCCTTGAAGAAAGAGATCAATAGGTTGGTGCAACAAAAGAAAAGAAACTTGATGCAATCAATCAAGATGATTGGGAGAAGATGGAAAAAAAGGCACAAGGTACTATTTAGTTATGTCTTGAAGATTCTATCCTCTTTAATGTGTCTAAAGAAAATACTACATTTTCTTTATGGAAATGGTTGGGTGAGATCTATCAAGCCAAGAGCTTGTGAACAAACTATATTTGAAAATAAAATTGTTTTCACTTAAAATGAAGGAAGGTGAATCCATTGCAGAGCATTTAAATTCATTTAATTTAATTTTGAGTCAATTAGCATCTATAGATGTTAAACTTGAGGAAGATGATGAATGCATTATGCTTCTTTGTACTTTACCTAAGTCATGGGAAAATTTCACTTTCTATCGCTGCTAACCTCGAAGATCCCAAGATGGATGCACTTGTTGAAACTTTTTTGTCACAATAAATGAGGAAGAAGGCTATGGATAGCTCAGTGGGTGCTCTCAATGTCAAGGTTAGGCCTAAAGAGAGAGGGCCAAAGGGAGATCATGGCCTAAGCACAAGTCTAAAGGACGTTCTAAGACTCTTGGAAAGAAGAATAGAGTAAAGTGTTGGAACTGTGGGAATAGAGGACATGCGAAGGAGTGTAGAAATAAAAAGAAACAATGGGATTCCACCACAAAAAGTCCTCTGATGTAGGTGATGAAGTTTTACTTTCCACTTGTAATGTTATTTCTAATGAACATTAGTTGGTTGACTCAAGATGTTCATACCATATGACTCCTCGTAAGGATTTGTTTTCCACATATGATAAATATGGAGGTAATTTCTACCTTGGGGACAACACTACATATCCTATTGTTGGAAGAGGAAAGGTATTATTGTGTTTTAGAGATGGGAGGATTAAAACACTCCTTAGTTTTTTACATATTCTTAGATTAGCTAGAAATCTGGTTTCAGTTTCAAATTTTAATGATTTGGGAATGAAAGTAATGTTTAATAAGCATGGTTATAGATTGGTGACAGGAAGCTTGGTGGTAGCAAGGGGAACTTGAATGGGAACTCTATTTAAGCTTCATACCACTACTATTTGGAAGTCCACCTATGTGGCTGAAATTTTTAAAAATACACGTATGTTGTGGCACCATAGATTGGGCCACATAAGTAAAAATGTTTTGAAAACTATTATGAATAAAAATTTGTTGGATGGTTTATCTTATTTTGATGAGAAATTTGATTTTTGTGAGCATTGCGTTTTTTAAAAACATAACAAAGCATCCTTTCCTTTAGGAAGTAATAAAGCAACATATAGATGTGTTTGGTCTTGTGGATAATGATTCTATTAAAAAATATTTTTATTTTGTGGCATTCATTGATGACGTATCCAGATTTACATGGATTTACTTTATGAAAACTAGATCTGAATTTTTCAATAAGCTTATGGAATTTAAAGTCTTAGTAGAAAACCAATCAAGATTGAAAATAATAGTATTAAGATTAGATAATGGATCGGGTAATATTTATCTAAGGGATTTGATGAGTTTTGAAAGCATGCAGGTATCATAAGACAAAAGACAACTCCTTATACACCACAACAAAATGGTCTTGCAGAAAGGATGAACCAAACTATTATGGAAAGAGCTAGAAGTTTGTTAAGTGATGCACAACTGGATAAATGTTTTTGGGTAAAAGTTGTGTGTACTTCTAGTTACTTGATTAATGGATATCCTTGCAAGGCTCTTGATTTGACATCTTATGAAGTGTAGATATGCAAGAAACTTTCTATTTCACATTTAAGGGTTTTTGGTTGTGAGGCTTCTGTCCATGTTCCTAAGGAATAGAATTCTAAGTTGGATCCAAATCCTGAGAAATGCATCATCATTGGATATGGTGAGAATGTAAAAGGTTATAAGTTATGGAATCCTCTAACCAAAAAAATGTTTATTCTAGAGATATTATTTTAAGGGAACTTAGAGCTATTTTTGATCCTATACAACTAGAAGAGAAAGAAATGAAAAAGATAGTGCATTTTGATTTGCATCAAGAAGATGCACATCAGGAAGAACATAATAATGGATTTGAGGATGGAGAAGAAGAAGAGAGTTCAAGTGAAAGTTCTAAAGAAGAAGACTCTGTTGTGACATAAGAAGTTGAACATATTGAAAAACTTGAAGAAGAATATCTTACTCCACCCTTGAGAAGATCCACAAGACAACAAAATCTAGTTAAAAAGTATAGCCCACTAGATTTTCATTGTGTATTTGCTTTATTGAGTATTGACAATAATCCTAGATGCTACAAGGAAGCTATTCTTACAAATGATATAGTGAGTCTTGGCAACTAGCCATGTAGGAGGGGATGATGGTTTTAAACTCTTGTGATACCTAGGATCTTGTTCATTTTCCCAAAGGAAAGCAATTGGTTGTAAGTGGGTTTATAAAAAGAAATTTGGTTCAGATGGTTTATTAGAGAAGTACAAAGCTATATTGGTAGCTAAGGGCTACTCCCAAAGAGAGGGAGTTGATTTTGGTGAAATTTTATCTCTTGTTGCTAAATTATCTTCTATTAGATTAATTTTATCCATAGTTGCTGCTTATGGTTTTGAAATTGAACAAATGGATGAAGACTACTTTTTTGAATGGAGATATGGAAGATGAAATTTATATGCAACAACCAAAAGGATTTGAGGTAAAATGGAAAGAACACTTGGTTTTTAGGTTGAAACAATCTCCTTATAGTTTAAAACAATCACTCCGGATGTGATGTCAAAAATTTGATTCTTTTATGTTGAATTGGGGCTTTGATAGAAGCAAAGAGGATCATTATGTTTGCATTAGATGTATTGATGATCATTTACTAATTGTTGCCTTGTATGTGGATGATATGTTATTTTTCAGTAACACAAAAGGTATGATTAGTGAGTTGAAAGCTCAAATTTTAGGTGCATTTAGATGAAATATTTGGGGGCAGCTAGATACATATTGGGAATTGAAATAAAAAGAGATTTAGCTAAAAAAGATTTGGTTGTCACAAAGTAAGTATGTGAGCACTATTTTGCACATATTTAGTATGCAGGATTGTAAATTGGTTAAAATTCTTTTACTTTAGTTACCATCAGCAACACAAGTACCAGGCTGTTCCCAAAACATAGGAGAAGTGCAGTTAGGTGGAATTTGAATGGAAATGATGTACCTAAAGCCAACCCAACTCAACTTCCTCCACTAATCTATTTGAAGAAAATTTTGAGGATATGTCTAATGTGTCGTATGCTATTGTTGTAGGAAGTTTGATGTATTCAATGGTTTGCACTAGACCATATATTTCCCAAGCAATGGGAATTTTGAGAAAGTTTAATTCTAACCCTGGTAGAGAGCATTGGAATTATGTAAAGAGGGTGTTAAGTTATTGTGTGGTACTTCTAATTATTGTTTTGTTTATTCTAGTACTAACAATGTGAATAAGACATTGGACATACAAGGTTTTCTTGATGTAAATTGGGAAAGTGGCTTGGATAGTTGAAGGTCCACTAATGGGTATGTGTTTACATTGATTGGAGGAGCTATAAGTTGGACGAGTAAGAGGCGGCCTACATTTTCTTTATCCACTATTGAAGTAGAGTATATGGCTACTACCCATGTTTCTAAGGAGGCAATATGGTTACAAATATTGTGTGTAGGTATTGGTTTCGATTGCAAGACAATTCAAATTGGTCATGATAGCTATAGTGAAATTCATTTAGCCAAGAATCCTATGTATCGTGCTCAAAAAAATCATGTGGATGTACAATATCATTTTGTTCGATAAATGATTGCTAATTGACAAATTGAGTTGAAGAAAATAGACATTGAGGTGAATGTTGCAAATTATCTTACCAAACCTGTGAGCACAGATAAGTTCATTTGGTGTAGGGAGGCCTTAGGACTTGTTTCTTGTACCTAGTTTATTCGATGATGGTGTTTCCCCCTAGCTCTTACAAGGTATTCAACAAGTGGGAGAATGTTGGGAATCAAGGTGTCTCAACCTTGACAATTCCTAAGTTATTTATTTATTCTTATTTTACATTTTCCTATGAATAAATATCATTTATGTTATTAAATATTTGTGCTCCATCAAAAGGAGTGTGATATTTTGAGTTGACACTTTTGCCACATGTCAGTGCCTTGGAAAATAAGTTATTAGTTGTCAAAAGATGCCCATTTAGTGGTCTAACATGGAAAGCCTATTTTTAAGGATGTTATGACAATTTCTATGATAACTATAAGGGCTAAAAGTAGGAGATATCATTTTGGACATGAGAATCATATATGACACATAAAAGAATATTTGGATAAGCTATTGATGGTCAATGATGCATGCAAGATCATCTCCTATTTTCTAGGGATTCTTATGACTTGTAAGGTGTAATGTCATATAAGAGACCATGTATCATATAAGGGTCGTATAGATTTTTACCATGGTATTTCAAAACCTTGTTTTGACCCATGGTAATGTTTTATGGTGGTATTTTGATACCCCATGAGTCTATATATTAAGGGGTTGAGATGGAGACATTATTAGTTGTTTTATAGGTACACAAATGTTGTTGGATTGGAGTCATGATTGAGGAATTTCTATATATTGTAATCTCTTTGAAGAATAATACAATTTTTCCCTCTTTTCTTGGAGTTTCTTTCCGAAAAGGGTTTTCTCCATGTAACTCCTTGTGTTATGTGTATGGGTCTTGAGTTGTGTGATTTATTTGTAGTCTAAATAATCTCTTCATTAATTTCTACATTTATATTTCAGATTTGCAAGTTAAACCAGATTTCCATATTGTAGTGGTTGCCTTCATTTTTGACATACTCAACACTACCGTAATGATTATCCTCTATTATACTCAATCAACCTTGATTTTCCTTAGTTATTAGCTCTCCTAAATCTTGATGGGATCTTTATCTTATATTTTAGATTTGGCCAAGGATCAATCTTGAAGTTTATCATTCATTCCTCATTCATGTATATTATAGAGTTAGCAAGAATGCCAACTTCTTCATTTACCTCTCTATAGATGTGTTTGATTTATGTAATTCTCCAATGAGTCGAAAGGGGCTAGACATTTTGAAGAATGTTACTAATTTTCTAATTTTGTGATTTTCCTTGTTGATTCCATTGATAATTATCATTGAATGTCCCTTAATTTAGAATTTTTTGTATTTGTATATGTTACATATTTGTAATATGAGGATGGGGGCTTGGGATTCAACCTCATTATTGGCACCTTATTTAAGTCTCATTTATTTTGTTTCAATCATATTACCATTCTTGTTTCTTATAATACATCCCACTCCCCACACTCTTGGATTTCCTCTTAAAGCTCTGTTGAAATTCATCTTTGACCATCTATGAGAAGGGGGTTCCATTGTAAACCTTCCCTTAGTTTTGGAGAGTTATCTCACCCATCCCCATTAATATGGGGAATTTGATTCCTTACCATTTTCCAACCATATCATTGTCACAAGATTTGAAGGTTTTCCCTTTGGTTGATTGTATCATTGTTTTGTTATTATCCACCTTGACCACTCATTTCTCCAAATTATTAAGAAAATATGCCTAAAATAAATATTTTTATTTGAATACTATTCAATTTATTTATTTCCAAACCTCCCAAATCATTATCAACAAGCTAATGATCCAAATATTGAAGAATATTGATTTCTTTTTCAAGATGGGTCATGACTAAAAGAGACTAAGTATATCACTTTGTAGGGAAATCACCTATTTGAGTCTAGCACATAACAATTGTGAATATTTTTGTGAGATGAAAAATTAGTATTAGGTGATCTACAAACTCTTTGCTTTATATTCATAGTACACACCTTGAAGCTTTGCTAAAACTAAGTTTATGAAACATTAAATTTGCAGCTAAAAATTTCTTGTATAGAGTAATCCAAGTGAAGACTCCAACTTTGGGAAGGCATAGTTTGTTCCATCACATATATACTAGGATATTAGTTTTCACATCTATATATTATTTGACCACAAACCCTATCTCAATTGAATACTCCCCTCTCTAGGAGCAATTCCATCTAATTGAGCTCTTTCCTTTTGTAACCTATATTTTCCCTTAAATCAATATTTTTTGTAATGTTGTTGCTTAGGTTTATAGTAGTTCTAGTCCTTCTATTCCTTTTGAATCGCATTCTTTTGTCACTCTTTCTAAACACTACAATTATGTATTTTGCTACTTCCTTCCCCTAAACAGTTATAGGGATGAGTTTTATGATACACAAGTCTTAATTTTCTTTTATCAAGGGGAAACCATTCCATGAGTCTTCCTAAAAATATAACTCCTACCATTCCTTATTTTGAAAGTGAGTAGTTCATAATGATATGTCTACATGACAAGAGGAAATTCCATATGTTAGAGCCTTTAGGAGGATCTGAGAGAACCAAAATTCTATAAGGTCATTGCTCAAATATTTTTTTTTGCAATATTCTCACCCATTTCAAATTGGGCTTTGAGTAGTTGTTCAAGGTTGTTTTAATTATTCTTTCCTCTTTTATTTTGGACACTTCAAAGAGCAAAGTATCATCAAAAAATTGTTGATGGGAGAAGGGGTTAACATCCTTGGTGATTGTCAATCTCTTTTATTACAAGCTACTTGAATTGATCTTCCTAATGC
This sequence comes from Sequoia sempervirens, assembly GCA_007258455.2. Classification (NCBI taxonomy): domain Eukaryota; kingdom Viridiplantae; phylum Streptophyta; class Pinopsida; order Cupressales; family Cupressaceae; genus Sequoia; species Sequoia sempervirens. The sequence goes on along the minus strand of VDFB02101418.1, from coordinate 83,408 downwards.
ATCTTCATTATTATGAACAAGGGAAAATTGGGTCTCCCTAGCAAAATCCCCTAATAGACCCAAAGAAATAACAAGAGATCCCACTCACCAAAATGGAGTATTTCAAGTTGGTATTGAAGCTAAATGTTCAATCTAGCCAATTGTAAGAGAGGGGGACCACCACGTGCAAGACCCCAGGTCACAGAGGGCCAAGACAGGAGAGGATTCCCTAATTTACCTTAGCTAGATGGGATGTTTAGGGTATGAGGATGAGAATGATGAGGACTATAAAGTCCTGCAACCACTCTATGATCCCAAATTTTGAAGTGGGGCTAGGCGAGCTGATTTTTAGGTCAGACACTATGCCTTGGGAAGCTCTCTGCTCGAGGATGAAAGCGCAGTCTCTAGATGACAGCACAACGTGCTAGCATCTCTAAAGTGCGCTAGCATCTGTATGGCCAGACAACAACAAAGATGAGGTCAAACCTAGAAAAACTAGCTAACGGCCCAACTAACTAACTAAAGGGCCAAAATGATGTGATTAAGTAAATAAAGTATGCTATAATATTATAAAGCAGAAAGGAAAGAGTGAAAAGGGAAAGAATGATCTCACCAAGAAATTTAGTCACCAGCTAGCTCCTCGAAAGCACGTACTCCTACACACAGAAAGAAAGGAAAATGTTGGGTGGTTGTATAGGGGTCTACCTCAGTCAAACCCCCATTTAGGTGTTTTCACCTCCACGGACAGCCAAGGAAATGAGATAAAGAAAGTAATATAGTGAAAAGCACAAAAGCATTGCAAAATAGTAAAGTGCTAACTCAACAAAGTAATAGAAGGAAAGAAAGGGAAGCTTACCACCTCCACCAAGAGTACTCAAGCCTTTGCTGCAATGTTGTTTCATTCCCAACTTGTTCTACCAAAGATGGAGTGTTGTGTTTGTTGCAATGGAGAGCTTGTATGCTTGAAGTGAGTGAAAGTGAGCTTGTGAAGAAGCTGGATTGAATGCTTAGAGGATTGTGAAGAGGATAAAAATATTGTTGAAGAGATGAATTTGAAGGAGTGAAAGAAACGACCATATTCGAGTCGGTTGGCCAAAGGGGGCGTTACAACTTAACTCCCAATGAGAAGTGTAATGCCTCTATAGGTTCAACCGTTGGAATCTTCTAGGGACGTAAGCGTGTCAGACAGATGTCTGCATGGTACGTGGGCGTCCCTGATAGAAACACCTTCGTCAACACTCAAAACAGGCACCAAGTGGGATGTATACATCAAGCTTAGGTGGAATTAAGCCTCCGAACTTGGTTTTCTAAAGTGGAGAGGTAAAAAGGGGGGAATTTACACATGGGGTGCAAATTCACTCCCATACAATTTTCCCTCACTTTAGCGAGCATGAATATTGATGAGTGCTCGGTAAAGTAGATCAAGGAGAGTGTAGGGTTAGAAATCTATACCTGAACCATCGAGGAAGCAGAGCTCGATCTAGTGTACCTAAAGGTGCAGGGAAAGCAAAGGACCCCATAGCTACTCAAAACTATGAAGTTGGAAAAAGAGAAAGCACCTTATAAGTTCTCGGTCCTGTAACGAAGGATAGGTTCTTGGTCCTGTAAGGAAGGTGTCCCCCAAAAACTCTAGCATGGAAGAGACCCAAAGGAAGCACCCTACAGGATCTTAGTCCTGTAGGGAAGGTATTCTCCATGAACTCAAGCATGAAGAACACCTAAGGAAGTGCCCCATAGGCTCTCAGTCCCATAGGGAGGGTATTCTCCAAAAACTCGAGCATGAAGAACACCCAAGGAAGCGCCCCATAGGCTCTTAGTCCCATAGGGAAGGTAACCCCCATGATCTCTCACATGGAGTGAACCTGAGAAATCGCCCTACAGACACTCAGTCCTACAAGGGAGCCACCCCCAAGATCTCTCGCATGGAGGAAGCTCAAAGGAAAGTGGACTCCGTAGAGTCAGAAAGCGGCCATGTAGGCAAGTGAGTAGACAGTTGCACAGACTGTCAACAATTTTGAAAATTTTCAAAGGGGTCCCTTGGGAACTCACCATGAAGAGAGTCCACTCAAGGGATGCACAATTTGGAAGTAGGTGTTCTTTCTCTCGAATAGATCCTTTATCAAGGAATCCTTTTGAAAGATGTTCAATCCATCAAGGAATTCAAAAGGAAGAAATTCCCCCACATGAGGGGAAGATTAAAGTTGTTCCTACTTTAGAGGAAGGTTCAATTCCTTTCTTTACGAACCCATGATGAAGGAAACACATTCCATTAGGGTTTCGAGTTGAGAATATGATTTTGAAGAAAAAATTTGCGAGGATTTTTGAGAAAAGATTCGTTGGAAATGAATGCATTTTCTGACAATTGAAACATTGAAGAAAAGCATTGTCACACATAAGAGGGACAACTCAAGCAATGAAGAGAGAAAGATAAAGAGGAAGCAAAAAGAAAGAAAACTTAAACAAAGGGCACATGGATAGCCTGATATTTCAGGGCCAAAACTACTCATAAATATATATATATATATATATATGTATGTATGTATGTATAGTAATAGCATATAAATGAATTGTCATCAACCCCCTACTATATCAGGCCATGTGAAGAATGCACAAGAAAAAAAAGTAAAAATAAAAAATTGGGTCAACATGGAAGGGAAGCCTAAATGCACTTGACGCTTTGCATCATCCCCAATTTATTGAAAATAAAACACAAACATGGAAGAATGATGATACAAATAGAAGAAGGTTTACGACACAAAAATCATGTTTGTATCCAAGCACCGACAACGGTGATGAGGGTCATCTAGGCACATGTAACGCCCGTCATGCAAACCCCAGAGAACACACACAATGCAAATATATATATTTTTTTAAACAATTAAATTAAACATGCAATAACATTAACCATAATCACATAACATATTACATCACATTATCACACTTAGCTCTCTGCGGCACGCTAGGTTACATCGCAACAACAAAATGGAAATAAAAGATTATGATAAACCACGTAACCATTTATATTATAATAACCATGAATAAATGTACATACATGAACCAAGAGTAAGAATATTAATACATCACATAATACAATCATATGAATCTCTTAACAAAGTTATAAATGATCCTAACTATTACATCATCGTTATAATATTACATTACAAATTTTTGATATAAGAATTACAATGAATCTCCCAAACATGTGGGATGATACAAATTACACCAACATCTGAATAACAAGGAAACACTGGTACAACTCCAACTACAAATATGCTGAGAAGATAGAATACTGATGGGGAACCCAACGGGTGCGGAGTACGTTCCACCCAACCATGTGAATTATGAATAACTCACCCCCCGTGCTTAGAGGTGACAAGGAAGTTAACTCGACCATGATTGTCAAACCGACTCCATGAACAACATAGTATGAATACAAATACAACTCAAGGTTACAATGACATAAACCACAACATTCACGAGTCAAGAAATAAGATAAAGGTAAGAAACTCACCACAATTAATCAAGCAATGACAATTAAACCAATCCAAATAGAACATTCATAAATCATTCTCAAAAGACTCTGAAACACATTAAACATACAACTTCCAAAATACATTTCCAAAAGAACTGATACAACATTCAAAAATACAAATCCAAATAAATCTGAAACAATGAAAAGAACATGATTCCATATAAATCTAAAACAACAATTCAGTACACAATTCCAGAGGCAACAAGAAACAAGGCAAATAGGTGTCAAGTGGAGAGTGTCATCGCATAGCTCTCATGGGATCCCCTAGCCCTTCCTCCAACTGAGGCGCCGACACCCATCTATGGATCCCCTAGCCCTTCCTCCTAGTTGAGGCGCCGACACCATAGGGTAGCTCATGCGGAGTCGATAACCTCTCATGAAGATGAGATTATGACTTTGCCAACCATGGCCTTCTCAGTCTATCATTAGTCTATGATAGCCCTAATGCATAGGCGAGAAATCCAATGTTTATTATCTTGTGTGTTTTACTACCCATCCCCCTAAATTCTATTTTTAGGTTATCACTTGTTTAACTACTCTTACGTGGGTTCCCCTGAGCTCTTCCTCCTTTCGAGGTGCCAGCGCCCACGAAGAGCCACTCTCCCTATGACCCCTAACATAACTTAAAACCAGGCAAGGGTTGAACTAACACATATAAAACCAAAACTAGACACACGAGGCATTAACCCTCTCACAATTACTCATAACCAGAAGTCTTACAAAACTGTTCAACCCTCCCAAACATAAAACCAATAACTCCAAAAGCATAACCAAGACGAGAATAATATTCTAAAATAACAAGCCTCTGGAACAAGGTTTCACAAACAACAACGGTTCCCACATTGACAACACTAAACGATAACCATTTCGGACAAGAACTCGAAATGCATTTAAAAAAAAAGACTTCAAACCATTCACAAAAAGATTATCAGATTCCAATCACCAAATATAACGAAATGCAGTTTTCTTGATAAAATTCCACAACAACGAATCAAGGCAAATTCTAGTTTAAATTATTTGTTCAACCTATAAAATAATACCCTATATTTATATAACAACACTAATTATCCTTTTAAAATATAACACAAAAATTACATTTTAAACTATAATAATATTAAATAAAATAATAATAATTTCATTTTAAATAAAATAAATTATAATATTTAATATTTAATAAAATAAAAATATGATATATATATTATATATATATATATAAACAAAAGTATAAATAAAAATAAAATTATAAAATTTAATTTAAAACAAGGTCGTCGGCCCCCACCCTGCACACAACAATCTTACTGACTGCTGCGCACAGCAGTCTAAGATTGATGTGCGTAGTACACACAGCAGGGATGAGGGCGAAGGTACGGCTTTGGCCGTCCCTTCTACCCTCCCCTGTACATAATTTTTTTTTTAAATTTCATTTTTTTTAATAACATAAAAATTTGGCAATCTTGGAAGCGGAAAAATAAATTTGGCCATGACAAAAAAGCGAACGAGAATAAAAACTTGAGTGAATATATTTATTTATATATATATATATATATATATATTATAGAGAACACAATGATATATAAATTTTATCACAGAGAACAATTAATCTGGGTAAAATACAGAAAAATATAAATATATATATAGTTATATTTAAAACATATATAGATATAAAAATTTTCTTATAAGAACAACATCTCAAATTTATTAAAAGAAAGATTAATCTTTTCCATAGAAAATAAACAGAGAGAAAATTTAACATATTCAAACGAAATTCGACAGAATTATCTTTCCATTTGCTTGCAATAAAACAAAATGATTTCGAATTTAAAAAGAAATTTCATATAAAGAAAACCTAATTATTTATTTATTTTCTTTTTACAAACTAAATCATTTAAATCTAATTCTCTGAAACATTTCTTTTACAAACAAAAATTGATTTAAATCACATTTCTATTCTTTTTACAGATTCAAAACAATCAAGAAGAGAGAGGGTGGAACCTGGAGTCCTGCGCTCTCGAAAATATGATGTTGACTGCATAAATCCAATGACCTCTACGCAGAGCTTCTCGTTTCGGCTTCAAAATCTCCTCTACAAAAATTTCATGCTCGAACTCGAATCCAATCCTTTGTTCAGAAGACTCTCCAGAATAACCAGCAAAAGATTAACAATCCCTTTCTAAAACTCTCCTCAAAATATTACAACAAAAGAATGGAAAAATACTTTTCGAAAACTTTAGATGATTAAAAAATGCATCACCATTATTTTTCAACTTCTGTCTCCATAAAACCTCTGTCTGTGAAAAACTCACAAAATTCTTAATTAAATAAAAGATATTGTCCATTTCTTCCAAAAACTTTAAAAATAAAAAATAAAAGAAAATAATTCTTTAAAAGCAAGTTTTTTAATCAGATCTCTATTCTTATTCGTTCTCACAACTTTTTCATTCTTTTATTTTTTTATTTTTCTATTTTTCAATACTTTTTGTTTTAATTTCCATTTTTTTACAACTTTACTTGCAAAGCACATTATCTAATTAATTTAAATAATTTATTCTAACAATTATCCTCAACAAGATAATTAATTAAAATAATAAAACAAAATTTAATATTTTAATTATCATTTAATAAAACTCATGACTTTTAAAAATAAATAAAACATTTAAAAATTTAAATACAATCTAATCTAACATTAAAATAAACAATCATTTCCATCATTTAAATAAAATAAATCACAACTTATAAAATACCCACATTAATAAAATACGACATAACACAACCACAAACCACAATAACGACAACTACAAAAACGTACAATACCAATCAAACAAGACGATATGACATCATGGGACGAGATGACTTCATCGTCACCTCTGTTTCAACATTTAACTGTTGGGCTATTGGTGCTCGCCCTGTCCTGCCGAAGCAGGTGGAATCGAGACTTGTACCTGCAATACCTGCGTATAAACGAAGTCGTGTACATGTGCATACATATATATAAAATCAAAGTATTGCATTGTGAGAAGGAATCGCAGCGTAACAGAGCACTCGCAAGCGAGTGATGCTACACTGTCCTTCATCACATCTATCCTAACAATTATAATATAACTGATAAAATAACATTTCTAAACTATTAATTCATCTCATAACATAATTTATAAAATCACTGCATCATAATGTAATTCTAAAATCAACTAACATCACCAACTACAATGTCATATGAAATAATCATATCCTCAAATTATAAGCATAATCACCATTAGTCTACTAATCCAAACCACACCAAACCAAACAATAATAGTATCATCAGTATCAAACCAAAGCATAGAAAATAATAAGTCTAAAAGCGGTATGGGGGTATTCTGACACACACTTGAGAACAATCACAGGGCAACACATCACAAAATACACACATACACACAAGATTAAGAAGAAGCCTCCTCCTAACATTGATCAACCAAGAGGTCATCTGCTTCCCACTCTTGGTCATCGTAGGGGGAAGGAGGACGGGCACGCAATGGAGGGATGTTAAGAGGAGGGGTGTTTGACCCTCCTGCAACAAGGGCTAAGGAAGAGGGGCCCTCGAGGTGCTCTTCATCAAACTCTTGTGGAGTCAAGGTCAACAATTTTTCGAAGATCACTGAGAAGGTTGGAACCTCATCCACAGAGTTAAGCATGCATCCCATAGGAGTGTCATGTCTAACTTCAACGGATGGGGTAGGCTAAGCCTAAGGTTCACCGCTAGGCTCACCGAGTGACTTGGGAGTGGTGACAAACTCAGGGGAAGTCATGACTGGTTCCCTCACTAGGACATAACAAGTCAACACAGGACCACCTTGTGAAGAAGGTTGGCTCCTCTTACGCCCTTTGTAGCTGGAAGGACCACTCCCCACCCCTTTCTTCAATGGAGGAGATGAACTCCCCACAGACGAAGCTAGAGGTGTAGAGGAAGAGGAGGAAAGCATCGCAACGGATACTACCGAGGTATTAACCATATCCACGGGCTTTAGAAAATGTTGAATATCCAAAATGGACATCATAAAAGGTGGCTCCACTGAAGGAGCGATGAACACCTGTACCTCCTTGGGGTTAGGTGTGTTTTCACTCACAATGGAAGCTGGAAATAGCACATAACCAAACTAGAGTGAAGTAGAAGGGAGGGAAGAGGGAAACACTGCAGGAGGCCCTGAAGTAGGGGTGGTCGTCTCTTCTTCCTTCCTTTGTGAGGTGGCCTGCTCATCTAAGAGGGCCTTTCATTGGTGCTTGCGCTCACGTGCAAGGTAGTTTCTTCGGCTCTTGGAGCTGGAGGCCAGAGGTTGCGAAGGATCAAAAGGCTCCTGCTCAACCATAGGAATGTCCACTATGACCGTTTCAGACGAACGAACACATTCTTGAATGGGAGCAGGAGAGACGAGTTGTGGGACAACGAGGGGAGTTGGTTCAAGGGCCTCGGCAATGGGCCTCTTCTCGCTTGCTACCTTGGGAGTAGGGGCAGTAGGAGGCTGCAGAGGTCAAGACAAAGAGGACTCTCCTCAGGTGACCTTCTTCATGTCATACCAAACGGGTCTAGGATTTGTCGACAAAACAAGAAGCTCGAATGTGGGACACTTAGGCTTTTGCCAAGCGAGCACCATAGGATTCTCTTGCTGACAAGGAGAAAAACCTGATGGTACCACAATGAAGCGAGAAGAAGCATCAGACTAACCAACGAAAGAGGAAGGAGGATCACGGGACCGCTTCTCTTCATCCTTCTTTTGAGCCTTAGCGACATCGATGTCAGCCTTTAAGCAAGCCCTATGTGAAATAGCATAAGGCAAAGGAGGGTATCTAACTTTTGGCCTTAGACGCCCTTTCTTATAGTTCTGATAAGTTCGGTGTAGAAGGTTTGTCCTAGGTGGGAGAGGACCAATGGGCGTAGGCCAAGAGTAGTCCAAGGAGTAGCTGCCACTTGCAACTGGTGGTCTACCGGTGTCATGCATTATGTGTACAAAACCTCCGTGGATAAATTTTAGACATTTATGCACGATGGAGGGTACCACGTTCATCACTACCAACCAAGGGATACCCAATTTCACCCTAAAGAGCTCGGACCCAAGGATGATGTCAAACAAGAGATTCACAAATTTAGGTCCCACCAGGACCAATAGGACAATGCTACGTAAAGGGGACATGGAAAGCTCGTCATGTGTGTGGATAGTACTCATGGGTACATCATACCCATCTTTATGTAAAAAGTTGATCAGCATAATCTCCTCAGTGATTATGTTTACTTGTGATGTCGGATCAACGAGAAAACCCGATACAATGTTCCCATTGATCTGTACGGGAATATAAAGAGGAGATGGTTCTTTGTTGAAACCCATTGGCAGGTCCTGTGAAGTAAAAGTTATGCCAATACCAATATCCATAGGTTGCACAGAGGGGATAGATTGATGCATGAAGGAGGCCATAACGCACACCAGACAACACTTCCACAAAGTCCCTAAAGGTAAAAGGATAAGATAGTGACCCGACTAAGGTTTTGTCATGCAATACCTTTGGAACCTTCCAACTATGCCAACTAGGGGTCGCAGGTTGGGTTGTAAGGCAACAACCTTACAACACTCGCACCTACAATACTCCTAGAGTACAAGGAAAGGAACTATCAATATCACAAAAATGGAACCAAAATGGTTCATGTCGGGTTCACCAAAAGTATCTAATTTTATTCAAAATGTTGATGATGTTCCATTCCATGCATGTGATGGTGACTTGGCTTTGCCTATGTCACTCGATCTCTTTGACCCTTCTCATTGATACCTTTCTTAATGTTACTCTACCTTCTATGCATTCCAATGCACTCTCTTCTAGAGATGATGCATTTGTGAATGATGAGTCTCTCTTCCATTCCAATGCACTCTCTTCTAGAGACGTTGCATTTGTGAATGATGAATCTCATCTTTGTTCTGATGCACTCTCCTCTAGAGATGATGCATTAGCGAACAATAAGTCTCCTTCCACATTTGATTCTCCCTAGATTGATGTTGAGAATTTTTCTTCGAATAATTATTCCACATTTGATCCTATTTGGATCGATGTTGAGAATATATCTTCAAAAAATTATTCTACTAGTTGTGATGATTCTATAAATGTAATCTATGTCTCTACTGCCCCTCAAAGGCTTAAGAGACCAACTGCTTATGTGACTCCAGCTAGTCCTTCTCCTAAAAGAGTTTGTTCTATTAATGGTGTTCCATTTGATAGTAATTCCCTTGATCTGTCTAAGGCTCCCTCTTATAGAGTGGTAGCCCATACTTATGAGAATAAAATGAGTAAAAAACAAAGCCTTCCTCAAGCTCGTAGACCTATGACTAAAGCACCCAGTGATTACAATCCTATCGAGCAACTCTGCATTACTTCGACTAAGATCTCACTATGGGACTTGCTTCAGTCTGCTCCGGTTTATCAAGGTATGCTTCAAGAAGCCTTGAAAAATATCCTCTTGCCTCCTTCAGATAGACCAGCGGATGCTAATGGGTTGATGGTGTATATTCGTGCGGATTTGTTGAATATTATGTTCTATCTGCAGGAACTCCCCCTTCGGAAGTACAAAAGCAAGCAGACCCTCTAATGATTATAGTCAACATTAATAAAATTGGCATTAGACGTACTCTTGTTGATGTTGGTTCGACACTCAATGTATGTAGTATTGATCTATTGCCTAAAATTAATATTGACTCATCTTCTCTTAATACTTCTATTATCATTCATGGGTTTGATAGTGTTGGGCGACAAGCTCTAGGTACAATAGTATTACCTTTGTAGCTTGGACCCGTTACTATACCCAGCCTTGTATATGTTATGGCAGAAAATTTACCATTTAACCTTCTTCTTGGTAGACCATGGATTCATGTTATGGGTGCAATCCCATCTACCTTGCATAAATCTCTTAAGTTCATTTGTAATAATCGAGTGGTCACAGTCAAGGCTGACCCCGAGGCTATGCAGTTATGTGAGATGGCAGCTGCTAGTCAGGTTTTGGTTGTGCCTACTCTTATTCCTTCAGTGTCTTCCAATGTGTCGATGTTTACTCTAGCAATACCTTATATAAAGGGTACTCTCAAGATAAATGCCCCTAAAGAAGATTCCCTTGAAGCAAAGAGTAGTAAGTCTGCTCATATCTCTTCTCCAGGGAACACATGTCTTGGTGATGATTGGGGTTCTCTAGAATTTACAGATTCTTTCATTCAGGAATATAAAATCGACCAAATCCACTTAGACCTTCCAATAACATCATCCACACCTGCTATCAAAGATGATCGTTCTTTTGTATTGCAGGATGGTGTGAGCACAAATTGTAATGTTCTTGGTGTTGATCCTCCTTCTGAGGAAGATGATCACACTTATGTTAAGGAGGTTAATGATGGTAATCCTATTAGGAAAGGTGATGGTGATCCCGTAGAGGAGTATGATCCCCTTTTCCAGAATAATACTCTCCATGGGGATTCGCCTCCTTTTTCCTCTATCTTCGTGTCTTCTTCTTCCTGTGAGAAGTCAAACTTTTTCTCCACAAGAGCTTCCTACTCATTCCTTATCTGAGCAAGAGTGTATTTTGTTGCGGCTTCTAAAATCCCACTTAATCACTCTTCCTTCTCTTACATGTAATAAACTTCATAAACATGATAAAGGAAAACATTCTTTCTGTGCATACCATCGAGTACTTGGCCATTCCACTAGTGAATGCAAAGCCTTGAAAGGCAAGATACAACAACTTCATGATTTTGGTGCCATCAAACTCCTATTTGGTTGATGCACTTTCCTTTTATTTGTGTGACAAGTGATATTGAGGTTTACCTCTATCCTGTATGTTCTAAGTATTTTTGCATGGTTCTCCTCCCCTGTATGTTGGGGGTAGTGATAACTCATTTCAAAGATGTGTGTCCTTCCTAAGGACCCCTCTCTTCTCCCTATCTTTCAAATGAAGCATTCCTTGAGTGGACCCCTTTTTCTTTTGAAGGGTTCCTGAGGTACCCCCTTTGAAAGATTCTATCTTGAATGAATTCTTCACGTCTAGCTTGGGGGCATCCTGACTAGGCCTATTTCATACAGTTGTGTCTAGCTTGGGGGAAGCCTGAATAGACCTATCCTTTTTTTGACTGCCTTGCAACACAGCCACAAGATTCTCTAATTTTTCTTGCTCTACAGGACCAAGAACCTGTAGAGCTCCTGTACATCCTTAGTTGGTGATACGGGTTTTCCTCCTCGAGCTGGGATTACTTTTATCACCTCTTTGGTGATACAAGTTTTCCTCCTTGAGTAGGGATTGCTTTTATCACCTATATTTTGTGATATGGGTTTTCCTCCTTGAGTGGGGATTTCTTTTATCACCTATACTTTGTGATACGAGGTTTCCTCCTTGAGCGGGGATTGCTTTTATCACCTATACTTCGTGATATGGGTTTTCCTCCTTTTGTGGGGATTGCTTTTATCACCTATACTTTGTGATATGGGTTTTCCTCCTTGAGCGGGGATTACTTTTATCCCTCATGCATTCATTTCATTTTTATCTCTCTTCTCAACTTGCGTATACCGGATCAAAGATCTACATCTTCTTCATCCTGAGTATACACCCTTCCTCTCTTCACCCTAGAATTCTTCTATGAGTAATTTATTAATTTGGGGACGATGCATAATACTAAGGAAACCTTCAACATCGAGGTCTCTTTACTTTGCTAACTCAAATCCTTTAGCTTTTTGTGTTCTAACATTGTTGTCTGGTGCAAGTATTTCTTGTCTAATGCATTTGTTTTGTAGGTCTTCAACCTGGGGGCATGCTTTCGTGGTTCAGAGAGTTGTCTGATTCCTCTATAGTATCCTTTTGGTATATGATGTTATTTATGTTCAGTAGATTTCCTTTAGCGTGCATATTAATGTAGATTCATATGCCCGCTAAAGTGGGGGCAAATTGTATAAGCGTAAAATTGTACCTCTTGCAATTTCGCATACATTTTTGTACCTGCTTTAGTGTCCATTCCCTTAGCATCTTGAGTAGGATCATTTTAGCCCTTGCATCAACCTTTTTCCCTTCTCAAGATGCTCCAACACCCCTTTTTAGCAGCTACCCTCGCATGTTAGCTTGCATCGAACTTTGGGATTTTCCCGTTCTTGTTTTATAGCATGATGTGTCCAAACACTAGCGTGTCACATGGCAGTCTGTGTGCTGCACTAGCATCCTGCGACGTTTCAACGCTCAAGCAGTTGTCTCCGAGCATGTTTGCCACTTGTCCTCACCTTTTTTCAGTGTTAACAGCTTGGGACGCAAGCACGTTGCATTGTCGTTTTTTTCCTACACTGACATCCTTTGGCTGGGAGCCCATCATTCTGTCCAGAAAATCTCTGTGACCTGTTCTTTCGGATTCTAAAAGCCTCACTACTATTCCTGAGGTAGTTTAGGGCAATTCACCCCATGAGGCTCTCTGAATGAAGAGAACTCATGAGTAGCGAATCCCCTCTTCTACACTAATGCTTGTAAAAATATTTCCATTACCTCCATCAAGAAGCTCCAATCAACCCTATCATATGCCTTCTTTATATCAAGTTTGAATAGAATCCTACTCTTTTTGGTACTATTTACCAATTGAATTTCTTTGTAGGCTATTAATAATACATATATGATGGAGTGACCAATCACAAAACCACTTTTTTCTTCAACAATAATATTCAATAAGATAACTTCAATCTCTTGGCTATTACCTTCAAGAAAAATTTATAAACTATGTTATAGATATTGGTCAATAATCATCTTGAGTGGTAGTCACCCCATTCTTTGGAAAAAACTATGAATGTATTGTTGTCTTTCAACAATGTCCCATTTCCCCTTGATTCTTCTATAGCTAACCACGCATCTTTCCCAACTATGTTCTACCATTTTTGAAAGAAATTGGTGGGAAAGCCATTTGAACCAAGATATTTACCCAAATGTGATTGAGTAGCTACAAGTTTTATCTCTTGCTCCACAAAGGAACCTATCAAGAGATTATTTTGGTCCTCATTTACCAATTTGGGGATATGTAGCAAAATTTTATTTTGAAACATTAAATATAATACTTTCATGTTAAAGATTTTCTGAAAGTAGAGGACTACTTCATTAATTTTCTTAACCTCCTCTAAGGATTTCCCTAAAGTTGATTTTATGATCATAATTTTGTTCTAATTTCTTTGGGATCTTGTTAAGTTGTGGATTTTTTTTGTATTTTTGTCCCCATCCTTTAGCCACATTTCTCTTGACTTGCCTTGAATAAATATATTCTCTTGTCAATATCTTTGCATGTTGACCCATTAACTCTTTTTCTTTTTTATAGCTTTCTTGATCGATACCTTTTTGAATGACTTCTTCATTTAAGTTCTCCAAATGTTCTTCTAACCTCTCATTTTCCTCAAAGATGTTTTTAACATGTTATTTGTTTCACTTCTTAAGACATAAATGTAGAACAAAATAGTAGGATGACACATAAAGTAGTAGAACAATGCATAAACAAAGTTCCTATTTTATATTTAGCCACATTTTTGTTAGAGAGAAAGAGGATGTCAAGAAAACAAGAAGAGAACAACCAAACTCTCTTACCAACACCCTCTTGATGCCATGGATGTGTTGAAGACTTATTGATGGAGAGGATGAATCTAGTTACTCAAGGCTTCCAACAACATAACCTTGATTGGCCTTCAATTCCCTTCCCCTATAAATGGCTTGGGGATGGTTTGATTTATAGATTTGATGAGGATTAATGGATGGTTGATATTGGTTTAGGATTGAGGGCTAAAATTGTTTGAGAGAAAAATTGAATTTGAATTTGGGAGGGAGTGTATATTAAATGCTAGTGGTTGGTGGATGGATGGCTAGGATTAAAAAGTTATTTTGAATTTGAAATGAACATAGTTGGATATTTAGTTTAGTTGATTTGATCGCTAGGAATGGATGGAGAGGATTAAAAAATTAATTTGAATTTGAAATGAAGATAGTTGGAGATTTAGTTTAGTTGATTTGATGGCTAGGATAGAATATCGACTTCATTTTGGATTTGGTGAATTGTATTTATTTTAATTTTAAATTATGTATTTGACATGATTGTTCTATTAATGGGGGACTAAAGTAGGATTTGGCGCTTTTAGGATAATTAATCAAATAATTATATTATTTAATCAATTAAGAAAAATGGATGTAAGATGTTAGGTTAATTAAATAAATATGTTTTAGTTAATTAATTGGATGATAGAGGGAATGTTAGGGGATAAGTCTTGATTAATTAAATAAATATGATTTATCTAATTAATTAGTGTTGATATGATGAGAATATGGTTACAACTAGGATGTTAAGTGCATCGAAAGTGGCAAGAGTGGTGATGTTAGATGTGTCATTAGAATGTGGTCAATTTTAGGTGTCTACACCTATAAAAGTAATATATCAAAACCTATATCCATTTGACATTTTACCAAACATATTTTGTTAGGGGCATTGAGGCCTCTAACATTCCATAGAGTAATCTCCATTGGTTTTTGGGAAGGGGTATTCCCTTCCCAAATCTCAACATCATGTTAATTTTTATTTATGCTTTTTCCTCCCCTTCGTTGATTAATACTTTTTTATTGTTTTTTCTTCATTTCCTTCTCTGCTCCCCATAATTTGGCTTATCAATTTTAGAGACTAATTGACTTATCACTCTTTCCTCTAACAAGTTTACTTCTTGGGCTTCCTCTAGTTCCTCTTCTTCAATTGCATCTTTCATGTTTCTCATTTGTTTGAATCCTTCCCCTTTTCTACATCATTGTTATTTTTTTTATTAGCCTCCCATTGCTTATTTTTATTGTGGAGGGTGATTCCTCCTTTTGTTATTTCAAAGAGCTCTAAGGTCATATCAAAATCATTTTACCCTAGTATTTCCACAATTCTCCTTCACCTAGCACACTCCCAATGTTATTATCCTTCCAAAGTTCATTTTATACTTAGTTCTCCTTTTTATTTTAAGGTTTTTTCTCTTTGTCTTGAAGGGAAGGTTCCTTTGTTTGACCAAAATTAGCTACTTTCTTGGACTTGTGTAGGCATTGGTCTTTCAAATGTCCACATTCAAGCAACTAGCGGAAAAAAAATATTAGTCCTTCGATTTCTAACTTTTGAGCCCAACATTCTTTAGTTGTATGGATCTCAATGGATGGGGAGTTGCTTAACCAATTTAAAAAAAACACAAATGTATGCATACAATTCAAATTGTTTCCCTTTTCTATTTTCATCACCATAATGAATGTCCCAATGGAATTGTCAATTTTTGCTAGTGTCAAAGCACTCCAATATTATGAGGGAAAATTATAAATTTTGATCCACATTAGAGTTTTTGAAGCATTATGTTTGAGAGGATCAAAATTTAGCTCCAAATCCTTTATATAAATCCATACTCCATCCATGAGCTAGGGGCCCTCTTTTAGGATTTCTCCTTTTCATTCTTGGGATTCACATTCAATTTGGAAGAAACCCCTAGATAGATTTTGAACTACATTGTCTACCCCCAATTGGCTTTGCACCATTTTTGAATCCAGTCCCAAGCAAGACATAACTTTTCCCATTTTAGGTAAAAATCCATTCTTCTCAAATGGGATTTCATTCTATCCAACTTTTACTTGTTTTGGATGATTATTTTCTTTTGGTTACACTCCTTTGTTTACTAGCCCTCCCAAAGGCATCTTATTTTCCCCTATAACAAAGGCAGGTAATGCCTCCCTTAAATCTACCCTAACCATATCTTCTTGTGATGTATGAGAGTGTCGATGCATTTTGTTCAACCATGAGATGGTCTCTTTCATCTTTGGTCTCCAAATCAACCAAATCTTGGAAGAAATAAAATCTACTCTAGCCCTAATAGATCCATTGAGGTAGTGGTCTCCAATGAAGTGGCCCTTCTTTGCTCATTGTTGATTGGTTTTCCAAAATCATATTCTACCATGTCATTTGTCTTGCTTCTTTCTTATGTCTTCCTATCATTGTTGTATTATTCAGTTATGATCCTTCACTTTTTCATGTCCTACTTGCATTCACTCTACTTTTTTCTTATATCAATGATTTCAATATTAATAAACAAATAAAATTCATATATGCTCTCATTGCTCTTCACTCTATTTATCTCTATGCAAATACATTGCTTTAAAAAAAAAAAAAATCTGTATTTTTTATATTTTTTGAATTCTAATTATTTCTTTATTATTATTATGATCTATAAACCTTGAGAAGAAATTCCTTTAAAGTAAAAACAATGTATTCCACAATTCCACTTAAATTAATGTGCAAAAACATGCATCAATAGATAACTAATTTGCTAGCACTCTAAACTGGTACTTCTAATAACTGGGAATATATCTAATATGTCACTGGCAGCATGTGGTATCGATAGAAATGGTATGAACTTGCAAATCATGGGGTAATTTATGGATTTCCCTAGAGTCATTACATCTAAATGCAAGAGGTTATGCGGCCCACTAAATAGTCTATTTAGAGAAGATGCTAAATTGCATATTTCTATGTAGAGACCTGATCACTTCATGTAATTTTACCATATGAATGTCAGTCCTCACATCTATATACTATGTAGATAACAAAAAACTCAATATCAAGATTGCAAGATGGCCTAAAACAATAAGGAGAAATCGAAGAACTTAAGGAAAATGGTTATAGTTACACTTCGTTAGTCTAGCAAACATCAAACAATTCTTGAATTTGGTGACTGAATCAACAACATAATATTGCCCAGAAGAATTGGCAATAAGCATAAAAACCTATTCATCGCAATACTCCAACGACAACCTTGATAGTCTAACCCAAACAGGAAACTTGATAATGGCATCATTCATTGGGTTAAAGTCAAGAGACCAATTTTTAAGGCAAAAGTCATTCTTCCCCAAAAATTAGCAATCATCTAGATTGGAAAAAGAAAATAAAAAATATTCAACATAGTAGCTACCTCTTTATGGCCTCCGAGTTTCCAATTTTGAAGCACCCATCTTCTAACAATATCAATGTTGGAATGATTGCTACAAAATCTCCCAACAAGTGAATTTCTAAGCCAAGTTTTTGGCTTAAGAGTAAGAGAATCAAGGATTTCAATTGGAATGTCCCTCCCCCTCAACGTCAGCAAAAACCAAAGGCATTCACCCTCGCTATAACTCCCAATAGCCACATCACAAGTGTAACTTGTCTCCAAACATGGAGCACTTGCATCCTTTGACACATATCTCCATCTCGCGAAATTCCTTTGAAACCCTAGGGTTCATAACAAAAATAACTATAGGGGACAAAGAAAAAATTGCCACACAATCAACCTCATCAACAAACTCAAATTGGTCAAAATCAACACCAACAACTAATTTATTAGACCCCAATGCTACCTGAGCAAAAGCCATGAGCACTGTTTGGTCCACATTATTAGAGATTTGAGCAAGAACCTTTTCCTAGGGAGGTTCCATGCAATGATTGACCAAATAGGAAGACAAATCAATAGTCAAGGGGAGAAGAAATCCTTTTCGTAGCCCACTAAATGGATTGCCATCTTGGACCATTGATATAACCTTCCTAATGACCTCACACCCCTATGCCTTCAAACGAGCCTCAAATAGTATGTCGAGGATTTATTCGTCATCCTCCACAACCCTTTCACTCATCCAAACATCCTCTTCTAGAATGTAAGCATCTAAATCACCATTGTCTAGGTAATCTTCGTCAAATTCACCATCACTAGAGGTTAGGGATTTTGCAATCACCACTAGGGTTTGTGTCGTCATTGTTGCCATGGTTTGTTTTTTTTTTAGTTTTTATAATAGAAATGTTGTTGGTAGGTCCTATTGTTTATATAAAATGCAACAAAACTAGGGTGTTGTCCCTTTATTACAAGGCTCCATAGGCCATCATCAGCAGAAAAGCATTATAAACACATTAACAACAAGGTCTAGAAAACCTAACCAAACACCCTGAACATTCCATATCAAAAACCACATCAAAATTGCAAGTAGAGTAACCAAAGTATCAGACAACCAGAGCAATCTAACCATCCTACACATAGTGTCAGTATAGCTAAGAGTGTATCTCATAAGACCATAGAGTCTACCAATATTAATGTCCATCATGAAACCATGATTTAAAACTGTCTTAACCGAGGACCACCAGGGGTCATACTAGTCATAAAATATAAAAAAAAACATTAGTATCTTTAAAAAAAATAAAAAATAAATGATGGCCAGTAAGGCCATGGCCAACCAAAAAGAAAAACCTTTCACGACCCTAGTCTTTCTTTACACTGCATGGCTTGATCAAGGTTATGGTAGCCCAATCCTCAGTGAAGAACTTAAGAAGTTCCTTGCTGATAGCTTCCTCTTTAGCATTGTCCGCTGACTTGTCCTGCAACAGACAGAGAGTGGTGGCAGACCTGTGCATGATCTTCAGCGCGAAGCGGGTGACAACCTATAGCCTTTTCTCCAAATTCTCCACTTTGCTTTTAAGGTTATCGACCTCCTCCCAGACAACGTCTTGCTTGCTGCAAGCTTTCTCAATGGAGGCCTTTCCCTCAGCAATGTTTGAGGCCCTAGCCTTGACCTCCTTGACCCTAACACTGGAAGGACCTAGAGAACCCTTTTTTAAGCTTTCAGAAACATGGGAGGAGCTACTAGCAAAAGCCATATGGGCTTCCTCCTCCATATCCTTTTCCTCTTTACTCTTTCTATCACTCTCATCACCGTCAACAGAATTTGAGGCCTCTTTATAATTATTCTCTTTTTCTTGTTTAGTCACCAGTTTGCTATGCTAGACCTACAAGGGGTACTAGTCTCTTCAGTGATTTCAATGTTAAGAGTCAATTTGTTGCAACCTAAATTTGGTTTTCTTTGAAGCTTTAGATTTAGTTTTGGGGGTAGGAGCAATACGTTTCTTATCTTTCTTCTTGACAACAAACCCCGTATTAGGGGATGTGTCTTGGGGAGGGGCTTTCACAGTAGGGTTTTTGATACCCTTTTTCTTATTGGGGCCAGGGGTATTCATAATGCTAGCAGACGGAGGGGTGGAGGAGGTTGGGGCCTCTTCAACAGTAATTGGCCGAGGAGGACAAAGGGAAAGATGAAAATGGTAGAGTCTGAACATGATCCCTTGGTGGAGAATGGTGAAATTTTTACCCAAATTCATGGCTTCAACAACATCAAGCACAGTACTTTCGAGAGTGTAAGAGAAAAAATGGAATTGAAATATTACTGTGGTTTCTGAGGTGATTGAGGAAATTAAAATGGTAATAATAATACACATCGTATCTCCCTTTGAGAGTGAAGTATTTCATCACCACCATGCACATCTTATCCCAAGGCTTAGGAAGCACCTCATGGTCATAGCCACCACAGAGCTTGATAGGTTTCTCATCGCCACAAAAGAACTAGTTAAGGCTAGTTTGGTCAGAAACTTTACTAGTTTTCTTCCACTTACGCCCATTCGTAGCAAGCCCAATGGCCATTGCAATTACATCCTCATTCACCTCAAAAGAAATGCTCCCCATAGTCACCCTTCTGGCATCCCAAGATGTGACAAACTGCTTGGAGAGGCTTTTGTCATGCCCCGACATTCACTCCATGAACTGCGAGATTCCACCCTCTCTACAAATATGCCATATGGTGCCATCCCTTTTCCATTTGTCAACTTTTTCCGGCTCAACATGTAGACGGTCACCACCCATGGCGCTAGAAAGCAGAGAGTGATAAGCTAGAGTAGTGATAGGCGGAATTAAAATGAGAATACGAGTTGCAGAGTAGTTACAAAGAATCCTCAAATTGGAAACGGCCAGAAGAAAATGAAAGCCAAAAAGCAACTGGTAAATCATGAAATTAAGGCAATTAATGCCACTTTCTGTAACCAGCTCAAACTTGGCAGTTCCCTCATGCGAGGAGTCCATGGCACAATAAGACATGAGGATAATAAATCTAGATAATGCAAAGGATCGAAAAAAATCCACAAGGTGGATGGAAATATCACAAAATTCAAGGAGGTTCAAAAAATAATGACCCCTTCGGCCTCATCATCATGAAAAGTCCCGACGACGACCCAGCAAAGAAAGTACACGCCATGTGGAAAATATTTCCCATCAACCATCCTACATAATGGCAAATTTTTTAAATAAATTCTCACCAATATTACTAACTAAAGTTAGTAAACTCCACACTAGGGCCAAAGAATAGAAATTGTTAGCAACCATGTTGGATAACGTTTAAATTGCTCCTCAAAAGGGGCAACATAGAAGGAGGTAGAGAGAATTCCTTCCTCCAACACTATAGACCCTCCAGATCAAGACCCATAGTAGCCAAATTGTCAGCAACCGCATTTCCTTCCCTAAAAACATGCTGAAGAGTGAACTCCTCCAAACCTGTGAGAAGAGATCTAATGTCCTCAATTATTCCTTGGACTGATCAACCGACAGACATTGTACCTTTCGTTGCCTCTACAACCAGCTAAGAGTCAGCCTCGATTTCCAGTGTTCTGACACCAATCGACAACACAAACTTAAGGCCCCAAAGGAGCGCCATACTTTCCACTTGATTACTTGTGTGTTCATTTAAATTCCATGTGTAGGCATCAACCAGACAACCATTATGGTCCCTAATGATACCACCCCCAGCAACTTTCCCATCTCTGGTCACTCCATCAAAATTTAACTTGCACCAAGGTGGTTTAAGAGTTTTCCATTTCATGTTGTTTCGGGCAACCTTCTTGGAGTTGCCAAATTTGTGAAAGTCCCTAGGAAGTTTCCAAATTCTAGCAATGGTTTTGTCCCAACTAGTTGGGGGGCTACTAGGGGTCTTCCACTTGCACACAGAGATATTGTCCAAAAGGAGTTTATTAAGGATTATCAACACACTTTCCACACTCTTCTCCTTATCCCTGAATATCCTATTGTTCCTTTCTTTCCACAAACACCAACAAATATGCGGCAAAATTTGTTGTCAAATTTGTCTAGTAAGGGGATGGTTAGAAGGGCACCTCCAATTAAAAAAAAAATTGTTGAATGTCCCTACGAAACACCCATTGGATGTTGAACTTTTGAAGGACGTTTTTCCACACTTGGGAAGCAAATTGGAAGTGGATAAAAAGATGGGAGATAGTCTCCTCATTTTGTTTACAAAGGATACATCTGTTAGGAAATTGAAATCTTCTTTTAACAAGGTTATTGAGAGTTAAAAAATTTCCATGAATAGAAGCCCACCAAAAGAAATTGATTTTAGGGATGAGCTGTGGATTCCAAACCTTCTTCCAACAATTCTCTTCACCTTCAAATTTTAGCAACATGTGATAAGAAGACTTAACCGAAAAGGCCCTAGTGCGGTTTTTCATCCAAAAAACCTTGTCCTCTTTAGGTAAAAGAGGAAGTCTCATCTTATTTAATAAAGCTTGCAGCTCAACAACCTTAGGGAGAAGGTTAGGCTTGTCTAAAAAACACTGCTCTAGGTTTTTCTATTTACCTCTGGGGGTAATATAATCAACAATAAAAGCACCAAAGAAGGGCTTAGCCTGCTCCCTCAGAATATTGAAATTGTTATCGGCTAGGGTTTATCCCCAATCCAACGGTCCTCCCAGAATCTTATTGATCTCCCATTGTCAATTTTCCATTTAAGCCCTTCCTTTACAAGCGATCTGCATTTGAGGATATTACTCCATATTTTAGACCTAGGGGAGGCCATTCAAATCGAGAGCCCTAGAAAAAAGACCCAGGTTCAGATACTTAGCTCTCATAATATTGCACCATTCAACTTTACCCATCACAAGATTCCATCCAACTTTGGTAATGAGGGCCTTGTTCAAATTAGTTATCTTTCTAATCCCTAAACCCCCTTGGATTTTAGGATGACAAATTGTGTCCCAATTGACAAGAGCCAATCTTTTTTTATCTTCAAGCCCAATCCAAAGGAAAGTCCTTTAGATTCTTTCAAATTTTCCGCCATGGAGCCCGAAATTTTGAAGAGGAAGAGGAAATAAATTGGGATCCCTTGGAGAGAGGCCGAGAGTAATTGCAGTTTACTAGCACTACTAAGGAGCTTACCCTTCCAACTTGCCAACTTCTTTTGCATTCTCTCCAAAATATTATTCCAAAAACTAAGAGTAACCTCCTTCATAGTAGGGGGTACACCAAGGTAAGTTCCTGGAAGAGCAGCACTTTGACAACCCAGAATAGATAATATATTCACTTGAAGCTCAACCTTTGTGTTGAAGAAATAGATATTGCTTTTCTGATAATTGATACATTGCCCAAAGGCATTAGCATAATCAAGGCCTTTCCATTCTCTAGCTCCAACCACAGAAGATTTTCCAAAATGGAAGGTGTCATCCACAAATTGCTACAAAACTGAGGGGGGAAGGGTAGAGGCAACTCTGATTCCCTGAATGTTCGCAGAGTGTAACAAAAACAAAAAATTCCTACTAAGAACCTCAACAACCATGATGAACAAATAGGGTGATAGAGGATCAACTTGCCTAATGCCCTTGTCAGCTTTAAAGAATCCCCAAGGAATCCCATTAACCAGAACAGAATAATGGACCGATTCAACACATTCACGGATAATCCCAATTAAGTTATCTTTGAAGACAAATTTAGATAAAACCGAGTACAAAAATTTCCATGACTCTATCATATGCCTTAGAAATATCAAACTTGAAAGCCATGTTGATGTTTAGAAGCTTTGGGATTCATACTTCCTTATTTATTTGTGATTATTTAATGTGAAGAGGCGTTTCACATGGCAACATTGTAATTGTTATCTTGGCCGACCTTCCTTGTGACTTGCATTTTATTAATTGTAATTATATTTTTATGATGGTCGACCTTGCATTAAGAGGTGCGACCTTTCTCTCCTAAATTGTATAAATACAAGTTCATTCCATCCATTCAATCATCAAGCAAGCAAGTTCGAAGTCTCTTCTCTTCTCTCAAGTGCGAATTACCAAGAGCAAATTGTGAATTCATCAAATGCAGATTGTGAAGTCATCAAGAGAAGATTGTGAACTCTTCAAGAGCAGATTTGAGTTGCAAGGAAGTTCAGATTAATTGTCTATCATTGCATCTTGTGAAGGTGTTGATTATTGGCCTTGAGATTGGCCTCATTGTAAAGAGACTTGTTGCCATTATTTTTATGTAATAGAGAGATATTTGTTGTTGGGTTTTTCTCCCTAAAAAGGAGGGTTTTCCCATGGTATTTGTTGTGTCATTGTGTTGATTTTTGAATTAATTTTATGTGCATTACATCTGATCATAAAACTAACATGGTATCAAAGCATGTGTGAAGAAGATCGTGATCAAATTTCTTATTACAACGATACTCTTTATTCTCTTTCTTATTTTTGTCTATCACTATCTCTTCATCAAGATGGTGAACGGTCTTCAGATCGAGGATAGACTCGAGGGAGCCTCAAATTTCACTTCATGGAGATTCAGAATTATGCTCACCTTGGAAGAGAATGATTTGACTGAGTTTGTGGAGACCAAAGTCCCCGAGCCTACAAATGAGGAAGAGAAGGTTCAGTGGAGGAAGAAAGATATCAAGGCAAAGAAGATGTTAGTTGATTCCATAAAGGATCATATTGTTCTGATTGTCTCCAAGTTGAAGACGGCAAGAGAGATGTTCAAAACCTTGGAGGAGATGTACGAAATCAACAACACCAGTCGGGAACTTGCACTGAAGCAACAACTCCATCATGTGAAGATGACGAAAGGAGAAACAACGATTGCTTACTTCATGAGGATTTTGGAATTGAGAAGATCAACTCTCTACAATTGGTCATGTGGTTGATGACAAAGACTTGACCATGCTTGCTCTTAATGGTCTTCCTTCATCTTGAGAGTCCTACATTCAAGGAATCAATGCAAGATCGAAACTTCCTAAGTTTGATTGATTGAGGGTGGATTGCATTCAAGAGGAGTCTAGGTTGGTTGCTAGAGGTGTTGGTCAAAGTTCAACTAATGAAGACATTCATGTCCTCGCCTCTAAATCTTCAAAGAAGAAAGGGAAAGATGGGAAGAAAGGACACTTCAAGAGGAATCGAGATAAAGGAGTTGATGATGCTCCTGCATTCAAGAAGAAGAGGGACCTATCCAAAGTCCAATGCTTTAGATGTGATAAGTATGGTCACTTTGCTAAGCATTGTCCAACCAGGCCTAAGCAGCAGGCCACCGTTGCAGATGTTGATGAAGGTTCTCCACAAAAGGACTCAAGTGAATACTTGTTCTATTCGGCATTGCCAAGCAATGTACCTATCGACACCAACCCCTGGTTGATTGATAGTGGTGCCTCTCGCCACATCACCGGATTTAGGGAGCATTTATCAAATTTGGTGGAGAGAGACTCTAGTGAACAAGTTATTATTGGAGATGATGCTAGCTACTCAGTGAAACGAATTGGGACCTCCACTCTCCACTTGGATTCCGGCATCTCCCTACAGTTGTGTGATGTTCTATATGTTCCAGGCATCAAGCGTAATCTTGTTTCCATTTCAGCCTTGGAAGACAAAGGATACCAAGTTGCCTTCTCTAAAGGCAAAGTTCTTGTGTGGATGAGGAATTCCAACTTCAAGACTTCTCGGGTGATCGGAGTTAGACATGAGAGCCTCTATAGGCTATGCACTCGTCCACTTCAGGAATTAGTACATGATTCTTCAAGCTTGTCTTTGGCATCGAAGATTGGCTCATCATCACTTCCGAGCTCTACCTATCATGGAGAAGATGGTCACAGGCCTTCCAAAGTTCAATTATGAGCATGAAGGTACTTGCAAAGGCTATGCAATGGGTAAGAACACAAAAGCTCCATTTCATAGTAGAGAAATAGATCCAAATATATTCTAGATCTCATTCATTTAGATTTATGTGGTCCAATGTTTGTTGCTTCTTCGAGTGGTTTCTTGTATTACATTCTTTTTATTGATGACTACTATAGAAAGACTTGGATTTATTTCTTTAAATCTAAAGAATCTGAGGAGGTATTAGAAAGGTTCAAAGAATTCAAAGCTCGGGTGGAGAATTTGTCTGGGAAGAGGATCAAAGTCCTAATAACTAATAATGGAGGAGAATACACTTCCGACAACTTTTGAAACTATTGCATTGAAGCTTGGATTAAGAGGGAGTTCAGTGTCCCTTATAATTCTCAACAGAACGGTGTTGCAAAGAGGAAGAACAGATCAATTGTGGAAGTAGCAAAAGCCATGATTCATGATCAAAATCTGCAAACCTTCTTGTGGGTAGAAGCATCTAGGACAACAGTCTATGTTCAGAATAGAAGTCCTCATCGAATCCTAGAGAATATGACTCTTGAAGAAGCCATTACTGGGAAGAAGCTAGAGGTGAGTCATTTGAGGATCTTTGGATGTCCAGTCTATATTCATATTCCAAAGGAAAAGAGAACAAATTTGGAGCCTTCTGGCAAGAAGGGAATATTTGTGGGTTATAGTGAGACATCAAAAGCCTACAAAATATACATTCCAAGCCAGAAGTTGATCGAGATCAGTAGAGATGTCACCTTTGAGGAAGATGTTGCATTCAAGAGATCCAAGGGTACTCATATGGAGATTGATAATGAAGAGCCTCCTCAGGATATGGAAGTTGACCATACTCCTGAGATTCAAAGGGAGACTTCAGAACCGAAGGAAGAGGATGATCCAGTTGAGCCCTTGGAACCTACTTATGGGCCTTCCGATATTTTGATTGGGAGAAAAAGACCTCTTTGGGCTAGGCAAACAATGTAGGAGGAAGAAAGGTTTGCAGCTCCAAGAGGTACCTTCAGAGAAAGTAAGAGACCACATAAGTTCTCCAGTTATGTTGCTTTGATGAGTCAAATTATTGAGGTCGAGCCTTCCAATGTTGAGAAAGCTTCTAGTCAACAAGTTTGGAGAGATGCTATGTCAGAGGAGTATCAGTCAATTCTCAAGAATGATGTTTGGGACATAGTTCCAAGACCCGAAGGAAAATCAGTGGTATCTTCAAAATGGCTCTTCAAGATCAAGCATGCGGCTGATGGGAGCATTGAGAAGTACAAGGCAAGATTCGTGGCTAGAGGGTTTTCACAAAAAGAGGGAGTTGACTATGAAGAAACATTTGCTCCTGTTGCTCGCTATACTTATGTCAGAACCATCATTGGCATTGTTGCATCCAGAGGATGGAAGATTCATCAAATGGATGTGAAGACAGCTTTTCTGAATGGCGTAATTGAGGAAGAAGTATATATTGAGCAACTTGATGGATTTGAGGTACATGGGAAAGAGTCTCATGTTTGTAGGCTGAAGAAGGCCTTGTATGGTCTTAAGCAGGTACCTCGTGCATGGTACAAAAGGATTGATCGTTACTTGTCAAACTTGGGCTTCCTCAAGAACAATGTTGACTCAAATCTGTATCTCAAGGTAATTAGTGGTGAAGAATTGATTTTGGTTCTGTATGTTGATGATTTGATTCTTACTGGAGAAGAGCACCTCATTCTCAAATGCAAGGAGTCGGCTTCTGAGTTTGAAATGAAGGACCTTGGGCTCATGCATTACTTCCTTGGCTTAGAAGTTTGGCAGAAGATCGATGAGATGATTCTAAGTCAAGGGAAGTACACCATTGATGTACTTAAGAGGTTTGGTATGATGGATTGCAAATCCATGTCTACAGCCATGGAGACCAACCTACATAAGTTGAAGGAGTTGTAGCTAGTTTAGACTTGGTGGATCCCACGATGTACAGGCAGTTGATTAGATCCTTGATGTATCTAGTCAACACTAAACCAGATATTTGTTGTGTAGTGAGTGCACTTAGTCAGTTCATGTGTGAACCGATGCAGATACATCTTGTTGTAGCAAAACATATCCTGAGATACTTGCGTGGCACAGTTGGATATGGATTGAGATATTCTTCAGGTGTGGATCTGGAGTTGCATGGCTATACTGATTTTGATTGGGTAGGGTGTGTCATTGATCGGAAGAGCACCTCTGGATGTTGCTTCAGTTTGGGATCTGTTATGATTTCTTGGTGCAGCAGGAAGCAGTCATCTGTAGCATTGAGTACAATAGAGGCATAGTATATTACAGCTTGTGTGGCAGCTCGGGAAGCAGTGTGGCTTCGTAAGCTCCTTGCAGGATTGTTTGGAAAATCAATGGAGCCTACTATCATTCATTGTGATAACCAGAGGCTGTGTGAAGCTTTCTGTCAATCCTGTGTTCCATGACAGAACTAAGCATGTGGAGATCAAATGCCATTATATCAGAGATATGGTATTGAGGAAAGTTATACAGTTGAGGTATATCAACACCGATGAGCAGACGACAGACATTCTCACCAAGCCTCTCTCCAGGATAAAGTTTGATTGCTTTCGAGACAAGCTTGGTATGGTGGAAAATCAAGCCCTAGCTAAGAAGGAGTCTCACTATCAGTGATCCTCTTTAATGCATTTCTCTTTGAGAGAGATTTGAGGTGCAAGCCCTTGTTAATGCATTTCTCTTTTGAGATTTGAGGTGAAAGCCCTTGTTTCCACCCTCTAGGAAATCCATGGTGGATGTCATGTGTGTGACTCCATGACAACATCACGTTAGAGAGTCTGTGATGATTTTCTTGTACTTGTGTTTCACCCTCTAGGAGAGCCATGGTGAATGTCATGTTGAGGTGACTACATCACGCAAGTGATGAACACTTGTACATACCATACATGGTTGCAGCCATTATGGTTGATATCACGATGAGGTGATATTTGATCACGTTGAGGTGATATCTTTCTTTTCCACATATGGTTGTAGCCATTGTGATAGACATCACGATGAGGTGATGTGTCTTATGCAACTGGAAGTATTTCTCCCTAGCTGAGAGGGAGTGTTGATGTTTAGCAGCTTCGGGCTTCATACTTCCTTATTTATTTGTGATTATTTAATGTGAAGAGGCGTTTCACATGGCAACATTGTAATTGTTATCTTGGTTGACCTTCCTTGTAACTTGCATTTTATTAATTGTAATTATATTTTTATGATGGTCAACCTTGCATGAAGAGGTGCGACCTTTCTCTCCCAAATTGTATAAATACAAGTTCATCCCATCCATTCAATCATCAAGCAAGCAAGTTCGAAGTCTCTTCTCTTCTCTCAAGTGCGAATTACCAAGAGCAGATTGCGAATTCATCAAATGCAGATTGTGAAGTCATCAAGAGCAGATTGCGAACTCTTCAAGAGCAGATTTGAGTTGCAAGGAAGTTCAGATTAATTGTCTATCATTGCATCTTGTGAAGTTGTTGATTATTGGCCTTGAGATTGGCCTCATTGTAAAGAGACTTGTTGCCATTATTTTTATATAACAGAGAGATCTTTGTTGTTGGGTTTTTCTCCCTCAAGAGGAGGGTTTTCCTAGGGTATTTGTTGTGTCATTGTGTTGATTTTTGAATTATTTTTTTGTGCATTACATCTGAACATAAAACTAACAAGCCATACCTTGGTTCTTACTTTTCTCCATAGAGTGGATAATTTCATGAGTCGTAATAACAACATCAAGGATTTGTCTACCTGGAACGAATCCATTTTAACATTTGTTGATCTTGTCCAAAAGTGGCTTGAGCTAGTTGACCAAGACTTTAGAAAAAATCTTGTAGATAGTGTTACAAAGACTTGTAGGCCTAAAGTTAGCCATACACTTCCGCTCTTGGATTTTAGGGACTAAAACTATATAGGTGTTATTCAACTTTTTTAGCAGTTTACCTGTTCTAAAAAAGTCTTTGACTGCCATGGTCAAATCATAGCTAACAATGTCCCAATACTCCTGAAAGAAAGTTAGGGGAAACCCATCCGGCTCAGGCGCTTTATAGGCACCCATAGCAAACACAACCATCTTAACTTCTTCCTCCGACACAGGAGCTAAGAGTTGTTGATTGTCCTCCTCACTAATAGCAGAAGGGAGGTGGCTTAAAAGTCTGTTTTGCATTACAGCTGAGGGGCAACTGCCAATGTCCAAATACATATGTCTAAAATAGTCTTTAGTTGTTTCGCCAATTTTTTCTGCCTCCGTGACCTCTTGGTTAGCTTCATGCCATAAGCATTTGATAGTGTTCCTTTTCTTGTGTCTACAGGCAATCCTGTGAAAAAAAAGACGAGTTCCTGTCACCCTCCTTCAGCCATTGGACTCTAGACCTCTGCTTCCAATAAATTTCTTCCTTGCTTAAGTTATCCCTCCATTTCTTCCTCCAACTTTCCTCTTCCTCATGCAAAGGTTGGAGAAGAATACCCTTGGCCATAAGATTCTAGATTCTATCAAGCTTATCCCCAATCTCCTTTTTTGCCTTAAAAATGTCTCCAAAGGTATATTTGGACCACCCTTTAACTTCCTTTCTAATGAGGTCGAGTTTTTGGGAGATTTTGTACATGGCAGACCCCTGAATCGAATAGTTCCACCAATTTTCTATACAATTTCTGAAAATTTGATGTGTCATCCACATAATTTCAAACCTGAAGGGGTGAGGCCCAAAGAAAGGCGTATTCATCCACTGGAGAAGAACTGGGCTATGGTCAGAAACAGTCTTGGGGAGGGTATTAAGGGAAGCATTGCATCCCAAATCCCAACCCATAGATACTAGCACCCTATCAAGGCGGACCTGAATAAGGTGGTTACCTTTACGATTGTTAGACCAAGTGAAAGGATTACCCTGCAACTCCAAATCAAACAAACTAGACCGGATGATAAAGTCTGACAGATCACTCATGTTGTCACTATAGTCCATAAGGCCACCACGCTTCTCTGAAGGAAACAAAGGGGAGATAAAAGTCACTGGCCACCATGTACAAGGCATTTTTATCAACCAGGATTAAAGATAAGACTTCGTCCCACATACTTTTCCTTCCTCCACGAGTATTCGGGGCATAAATGTTAAACAAATGCCAAATATGATTGACAACTCTAAGGGTCACAACCAGGGGATTATGAGAGAACGCATAGGCTTCCCCATCAATCTTAGCAGAGTTCCACAAAGTAGCAATGCCACCAGAGGCACTGTCTGCCTCACTGTAGAAGAAGGTTGAACCCAACCAGATTTTATTAGTTGTTGAGGAGAAAGTCTGGTAAGTCATCTTGACTTCTTGCAGCAAAAGGACATCAATTTTAAGATCTACAATGTATTGCCTGAGAGCTAAATGTTTTTGGGGACTATTCAACCCCCACATGTTCCATGAGAGGAACTTCATTTTCTATTACGATGAGTTGAATCAAGGGTTGATTGTCGTCCACTGGCAATATCCCTGGCAGTAGCTTTGTGCCTTGACAATCTCTCTGAAGGTCTTCCAACTCTGTTATTTGTTCCCACATCAACTCTCTTGTTTCTCGTTTTCCTCTTTTGAGAATGCCAATCCTCTAAGTTACCCCCACCAATCTGGGATTTAGAGGCAGAGCGTTTAGAGTATGGAGTGAGAATGATAGATTTAGTGACTTCCCTAGCAAGATCCTCCCCACCAGTTGGCTGGGAAGAAAAGATGCATGAGGTGTCGTCCTCCTTCCTAGGCTTCGCAGGGGTAACAATCCCAATCTCCAACTGTTGCAGAGCATTAACAAATTCCTCCATTGCCAAACTATGAGGTTGGTTAGCAATAACAACCACCATATTCTTGTTCCCAAAGTCCACGCAAGCAGAGGACAATGGAGACATGACAATTTTACCTTCCACCCCAGTAGTAAAAGGACTAGGATACATACCCAAATCCTTGGGAGGGGAGATTTCCCCTTCCTCCAAGGAGCCAAGGGACTTACCCCATTCCTCGCCATTATGCTTCATCTTGGCCCCAGGGTCAAGGGCTTTCATCAACTCATACAAACCTTCAGTAAACGGATAGTCATCCATTTCATTGGACATAATATTCTCCAATGCATTATTGGTGTTGGGTTGTTTTTCCATCTCACCAGAAGAATGAGCAGGGCTTTTCCCTTTAGATAAGGATTCCTTCGACATCAAAGCCTTACAATCTGCAATGACATGACCCTGCTTACCACATTTTTGACAGAAAAAATTGGCATTTTCATAAACCAGGGCCTGGGTCCATTTTCCCCATTTGGATTTTAGAGTTATAAAGTTGGGGAGAGCCTTGTTAATGGCAACATTAACACATAATCGGGCGAAAACTAACCTGGATTTAGCCAGAGTGACCACGTCCGCAGCAACATAGCTGCCAAAGGAGTTACCAATCCAACGGAAGATCCGTTCATCCCAAAATTCCAACGGGAGGCCTAGCATGCGAACCCAAACAAGAGCCATGCGAGTGAGTTCAACAGAAGGATCGAAGCCTAGCTTCCATTTGGCCAAAGCCAAGAAATGTTTGCCATAAGCCCATGTACTCGAGAGAACATAGACCAAATCTTTCTCAGCCACGAATTTGAAGAGAAATAGACCACCAGCCATAGCAGAGACAATCACACTTCCCTTCAGCGTCCAGGGAGCATTAGCCCATTTGCGGACCATATCGATAGTAGGCCTGAAAGACAAAAATCTCCCCACCAAAGCAAGATGCAGTGAGGAGGCGACCTCATCCATGACCGTGTCTGGTAAGCAAATCTTCGTTCCTTCCTCTGACTGCACAATGTCTAAAAGGATAGTCTCATGGGCATTATTTCTAGTCCCAATAAGGACATTCTTCTAGAAAGCCTTGGGAGAATCAACACCCTTAAAGCTGCCATTGTCCCCATTTGCATGAATCCCAAAATGCAGTTCAGACTCACATGACACAAACCCCACATTCCCATGTGCCCCATCAGAAACATGAGGGTCACAAATCTTTTCCGTATTGGGCTGGCGGTCAGCCCAAGGGGAGGCAGAGTCCTCCCCAGAACCTGCAGGCATGGCCAGAAAATTTGAAAAACATGCATGGGAGATTGCAGAGCGGGAGGATCTTTTCAATTTGTTAAAGACATGGACACCTTTGGTAGGTCCTATTGTTGACATACCATGAACAATTAATTATGGAGACATATATCTACTTAAGTAATGACATACAAAATACAAAAGATAATCTATAAAATCTAGACATTATTCTCTCGAGACACTATTTTTTTGTTGAATCAGCAGGACAATGTCATGATTCATCAAGAATTGATGTGTGATTGAACTTCCCTGCGTTGCCAAAATCTTGAATTGTTGTTTTGGTGTTTCAACCAGAGTACCTCTGCATCCTTACAAGCTCCACCATCATTTTGATTTGTTGGAAAATAGTTTGGAGCTTATGAACTATCAAATCCTCGCAGGCCTTAACCAAGCCCCATACACACAAAAATACTTCAACTTCCATCCCTATTTCTTCTACTAATACAAAAAAAATTATTCCCGTGAATTTTTTATCTTGCATAATTGAGGTTTATGGTTCCTATCCTTGCTCATTTGCATTCTTGACTCCCAATCGTTTGGCAGTTACATTTCATTCTTTTAGCTTGTATCATGTTGTTTCCATCTAATTGCAGTAGCTTTTTGCCATCTCCAACTCAAGGATATAAATTTCAAGTCTATCGTTCTTCCCCCATTCCGACCATTCCTGGAATTTAATATAATTTCTCTTTCCAGCGTTTCTATCGCCCCTCCCTTGTTGCTAGGACTTCAGCTCTTCACAAAGTCCTGTTCTTTTTCACTTGTGCTATTTTTTCTTTCTAGTATTTCTATTGCCCCTCCCTTATTGCTAGGACTTTGGTTCTTTTCTTACTAAATCGAGCCCTTCTTCAGTTGTGCTATTTCTGGGCTTGCCATAAGTTTGCAACGCTTGTTTTTATCCTCTTACATTTTTTGTTTCCAGTCTATTAAAGTCCTTGATTAAATATTCGATTTCCTGAAGATACTGGCCCAGAAAATTTGCATCATAATCATTGTTTAGCAGTTACAAGCATTTGAGTTTTCTGCGTTTTACACTAAACTTATGATCCAAAAACACACACTCCTAAGGACCAAACAGCCCAACTAGTTTTACCTCATAGTGGATTCATACCAAAAGTATATACAATCCAAAGAGACCTTTTTATCATAGCCCAGAACTTATATTTACTATTTCATCCTCTTTATGATCCTCAGAGTCAAGTCCTTGCATTTATGCAAGTACTGGAATATTTCCTCCTCCTAATATTTTTCCTCTGGCCTCAATGATGACTGATGCAATAACCTTGCTAATTCCACAAAATGATTGTTTTCCGTGCAATTCTTGTGGATTGAGACAGACCAAATGATTGGAAAACAACTGAGTAGTATTAAAAGTCACTTGCCTGTAGAGAAGTTGTAATGCAGGAAATCTGTTTAGAAGGTTTATACCTTAAGTGGTCGAGGAAAGGGTTCTCCTCAGTGAGGTTTATGCATGTGCTCCAAGCTGTTTAGAATGAATCTTCAACCAACACGCTCAGATGAGCCCTTTGAGGGGAACCACATATATATGAAAGAGAGAACAAATGAAAGGAACGAGCGGTGCCTTGTTGGAGGTAAAAGGCAGTAAAATAATAACATTTCATCAACAAGGCATTTGCCTGTGTAGACTAAAGAGGGAAGTTAGGTCGTTGGAGGAGATAAAAGGCCTGTCAACACCATTGAAGAAGAGAATGGCATCCATCTGTTGCACTGAATCCAAAATTGACATATGTGTTGACTTGTCCAACAGCATGGAGTGAATAAGAAGGGCGATATTTTGCCTGTGGGGTACACACAAGGAGGGTGGATAGCTTTCTTACAGCTTCCGACTTGGCTTTGGAGTTGCAGGATAGGGGAATAAAGGCACGCCATCTAATGCCATTCTGGTGGGTCTGCTGCTATATTTAGAGGGGACAGAGAGCTGTGACAACAGAGAATTGAAAGAATTTTAAAGGAGCCATTGCCGCTATGATTGTTTTCTCCATGGCTGCCATTATCAGTGTTCATAGCTTCCATTTTTTAGGTGGATTTTTGGCTGTGATATTCTCCACTTGGAGGACTATGTCTGCTGTTTGTATCTCTCATTAACTGCCACTTTTGATACTTTCTCCGTCTTGTTTAGGGGCCTGGGTTCTGGGATATTATATTGTGCTTTGTGTTTGCTCTGTTGATAAGCCAAAGGGAAGAATTAAGAAGCTGCCATCCCGTTCAGAGGGGTGTAGGAGTTTACAGGAATAAGCTCTTTGAATAGACGGTCAACATATGTAGATCTAAGAGCAGAATTCCAGTGCCTACATCAGAAATACCTTCAACATCATTCTTTTAGCTAGCTCTCTTCTTTCACAGTTACTTTTCTAAAATAGTATTTGTTTCTCAATTATTCACTCCCGCAGCTGAAAACAATTAATTAGGTTGATTTATACTTATGTGTAGGTATCTAATTGGTTTGTACACTCGTCTTTTACAATTATCTTTGTTAGAACAGTATTTAATTCTGATTATCCACCCACGCAGTCGAAAATAAATTGACCTAGGTTGAGTTATGCTGATGCGTTAATGTTTTGGTAACTCTTGCCTTTAAATTCAGATTTAGGCACTTGCCGTGCTACTGTTTTTACTTTTTAATCACAGTTAAAATAGAGGGTGTAGCTGCTCTAGAATTTGTTGACTTGTTAGACCACAATTGTGAGGAACAACTCCAAAATTTTCTAAATTTAAAACAATAATTTACGATTAAAGAAATGAATTTAATCTTTTTATAAAACACAGTTTTTATTTTAATATAAAATATAAAATGTTAATATACTCTTAAAATAGAGGAAATACATTAACCAATTTCAACCTACATTATGATATATGTTGCAGTAATACAATTATATTCAAATCATTATTAGGGCTACTGTCCTAGCAATCTGCAAGTGCACATCAGTTTTACAAAAGTCTATCTTTTTCATTACATATATAAATATTTCATGATCAAGTCATCTCATCTGAGTGCAAACAATATGTTGACAAGCTGTATGTGTGGAGAACATCATCCGAACACTTCAATTCCAACCACAAACCAGTCAATTGCCCATACTCTTCCTATTGAAAGTGGTAAGGAGGCAGATAATAAGATCTACAATAAAATCAAATCCAAGAATCAAGTGTAAAGATATATGATCAATATTACATGCAATCAGTCATACAAACCCTAGATATCCTCTAGCTACTGATGACTTCTAACTAACATGCAATCCTGAAAGTACAGTGAACTGACAGTGCATATAGTCATAGCATCACTTTGACTAAAGCTTTTAACTGCAAGACACATTTAAATGTGGCCAATCCGTTCAACACTACCATCTCTTGTTTGACTCATTCAAAATGACTGTAAAAATAAACACAACGCATTGACCAACACACTAGTTTTATAATGTAATAATATTAACTACAATACTCCCAAAATTTCCCTCCTTTGAATTGGTTTGATAAACTTCCATATTTTATACATTGTCTATTTGTGGTCCAAAAACACTAGTTTCAATAACATTTTTTTCCATGTATCAATCAATACAATATCTGCATATGCATGTTATGTGTTATTATTCATTTATGTTCATACATTTTCGTATTTGTGGAGAAATAATAATTAATAGTAATACAGAACATAAATATTATACATCTCTGTGCATTCGTGATTTCATTTCTTTTGTATCATAAGATCATATCTAGTTATTATGATAATGGTACTATGCATACAACTAAAAAGGACATAATAAATATATATATATATATATATATATATATATATATATTTTTGGGGTCCAAAAAAACTAGTTTTTTTACATTGTGGTCCATATTTTATACATTGTCTATTTGTGGTCCAAAAAACCTAGTAGTTTCAAGAACATTTTTTTCTATGTATGAATCAATACAATATCTGCATATTTATGTCTAAGTTGCCGGTTCCGATATGGGACTGGGCACAGGTATGGGATACGGGTACGCCGGTACGGCAATTTTTTTTTTCCTTGGGTACGGCACGTTTGGGTACAGCTGTACATATATATATGTGTGTGTGTGTGTGTGTGCAAAAAATTAAAAATGTACAGAACTGTAAATATATTTGATAGTATGAATTGTGATACTTCATCAATCATCAATCATCATTAAATCTAAAATCATTGATCAATGCTAGTGATAAACTATAAAGATAAATGCCAATTGATAGTTCAAAATTCCAATACATTTGTCATACTCATATATCATATATGTCTCTAGTCATGATTCAAATGAAGATCATTACAATTATTCATCAATCATCAAGAGGATCTAGATCAAATTCATCGATTGGTTAACATATCAAACTTCTTAGCAACCTAGACTGTCTGCAATCTGATTAATCAGCAGAATAACTGAATTTGTTTGCCCCTCTGCAAGTTGACATTCAGAAGTTAGAATATAAAAGTGTTTGGGAGCGCCTAGGAACCCGGGGGTGCCCAGGCGCTCCCAAGGCGCTCCCAGACGTGCCCCAGCAAGAACCAGAACCCAAACGCTCCTGGACAAGTTCTCTAGGCAAAATAGAAGAACCTGGTAACATAGATTTGTTCATACATTTTCATATTTGTGGAGAAATAATAATTAATAGTAATACAGAATAAATATTATAGATCTCTGTGCATTCATGGTTTCATTTTTTTTGTATCATAAGATCATATCTAGTTATTATGATAATGGTACTATGCATACAACTAAAAAGGACATAATTTAGAATATATATATATATATATATAATTTTCTTAAACTTATATATACATATTTATACATAAAAGCATATATATACAGGTTGAAAAAATGAAAACCTTAGGCTTGAACTCATATTTTGTGTAAAATGTATGCATAGAGTACATAAAATTGGTTATCAAAATGTTTTATAAGTGTAATCCCAATACATGTACATAGTACATAATCTATTTGTCATAAATGCTTCAAAAAATCAGATATATATTTTTATCATATTGTCTCAAATATGTAGCCTTAATGCATGCACATAGTGCATGATTTACTTGACAAAATGCCACAAATATGCAGCTCCAAACTGAATGACAAAATTCCATGATATTGCAGTCTCAATGCTAGGCATTGCTGGCAACTTCATTTCACAAAAGATAATAATAGCATATAGAAAAAAAATGCATCTAGCCCAGTTCTATATGAGAGCGATAGAGTGAGTTTATTCCCCCGTAAAAAGGTTTCAGAGTATCTAAAAGCAAATAAAATGCATGCAATTGCTTAGTTGGAAAAATCCCACGCCAAACTCCTCATATCAAGCAAATGAAGTAGATAAAACTGATATATAATGATCTCTACAAACATATATAATAAGATAAATTTAAATGAACTTGAAGACCTTACACATGCACAGAGCATGAGTTAATACAATCAGTTCTAAACAAAATCCCATACCAAAACCACTTCCCGGGAAACTAATTTGAAGGGAACAAATCTGGAATTTAATTAATTATATATATAAACTCATCTATCTGTATCATTCATATGACCAGATTAATTACCAGTAGCCGATGAAATTGCAGGTTTAAAAACAAATAAATACCTATAATTTTCAAAAATGGAGGACAATCACTTACAGTTTTTTGTTTCAGATACACTCTTAACTTCTTCACAATACTCCACTCCTCTGCAGGAGAATCTCGACACAATAAGAGAAAAAAATGCTAAAAGACTGGGCACTCAAACTCCCCACGCCCCCCTGTAGGAAAAATCCAAAAGAAAAAGAGAAAAATGAAAGCAAGATAGGAAGCCAGCATTCCCCCAACACCTCCTCTATATTCTCCTTTCAAAATGGAATGCCCCGTTTCTATTCTAGGATTCCCACTAAGATAAATAAATTAATGTGGAGATTTTTATTTATTTTATTAAGAACTCCACCTTATCCTGCTGGTTGTGAGGTTAAAAAATTAATGAAATCTGTGTTACATTGAGATGAGTAAACGCCCCTCAAACTCCTGTCTCTGTCCCCGCTCAACACCTCAAACTCCCATCTCTGTCCCCGTCCCCTTGCTATCCCCTCAACAAACAAAATTTGGAAACGTCTTGGAAATGCATCCCCATTTTAGGGGATGGCAAGGAATGGTTAGGGAACGTTTGGCCATCCCCAAAGTGGCTAGGAACGTCTTGGATGCCCCTTGACCATACCAAGGATGGCCGGGCATTCCCCTATAGCAAAGCAATTTTGATAATGTTCTTAAAAAAATTTGTTCATAACATTTAAAAAAAAACTGTTAAATATATCATGACAGCATTATAACAGCAATAATAAATGTCATGACAAAAGTATAACAGCAATTAAATTAATCACAACAGCAATGACAGCAACAACTGTAATGTGTCCACACTCCAACAATAAATATATCATAATTCAGATTCACAATTAATGATATAAGTTATATAACAGTTAACACTAACAGCAATAATTTGGATTTTTGATTCCATTGTTCAGAATAGTTTCAAACTTAAAAAATCTTGATATGGTATTCGACTCAGTTATTATTGTCAGTTACAAAAGAGATCAAAAGTACATTGGCCATGGTCTGGTACAGTGTGGTATTGAGTTACAAAAGAGATCAAAAGTACATTGGCCATGGTCTGGTACAGTGTGGTATTGTGTGAGAAATGCAAACAAACAATTTCTTTTTGCCTTTTGGAATGTGGATGGCATGCAGACTTCTACAAACATCATCCAACATCAATTTAACAATGTCGTGGTATATTGTTACTGTTATACACCTGTTCATTAATTTGTAGAACTTCGAATATCTCTCTTTAAATATTAAAATTTCATATATATCCGTGTCCCCTCGCTGTCCCCATGAAACTATATTGCTTGAGCTTGGCACATGAAACTATATTGCACATATAAGGGTCAAGGGTTAACTGAACTTTACTCTATATTGTTTAAGCTATTTTCTGATTTTGGTTAGTAATTATTCATTGAACAGCCTATTAATCTGGTATATTATCGACTATAACTAGTGGGATTAATTCCAAGAATTAGAATCACAGCCTATTATTCAAATCTTTGTCTTTTGAGCATGGTTTGTAGTCTCTTTTGAACTAAATCCTTGAGATGTAAACAATAATTGTTTGTTTACTTAACTTTAACCTTCTTGGCAGGCTTCTTGTGTGTGAATCTAGACTAAATAAAAGGTATAGAAGATTATGGTGCAAAGTAAACTATAGAACCTCTGATTCCCTAAAAAGGATACATAGGCAAGACCATTTCAAATGAATCCCAGAAGAATAAATCTAGGGCATGCAAAAAGTCATGATACAGGAAGGTTGGTTGCCCTACATGGTGCATGATTGCAAGCAGTGATAGAGGGTTTGCTGCCATTGCTCACTTTGGTAAGGTTTGAGGCTAGGACTTCCAAATTAAAATAAATTATTACATATATGAATCATTGGTGACACAATTTAGAGTGGACCAATCAATAAAAGGTCAAGAAATATAACATATTAATTGGTTGGTTATTTTATTCATCTCCCATCAAGAAGACAGGTTACCA
The DNA here is from genome assembly GCA_007258455.2 of Sequoia sempervirens. NCBI lineage: Eukaryota > Viridiplantae > Streptophyta > Pinopsida > Cupressales > Cupressaceae > Sequoia > Sequoia sempervirens. Next base: position 43,444 of record VDFB02101418.1, on the reverse strand, counting down.
AGATATGTGATATGTTATGCTTTGATGAAGAAACTACAATCAATATGATAAAATAAAATTTAAAATTAATAGTAACCAAAGATGGATATTGCAAATTTACAACCACCTGCTGGAAGTTTATTTTTGGACCTCCAAAAGAGGAAAGTGATGAATACGCAGCATAACCAGCTTATATTAATCCCTAACTCACACAATGTAAATAATGTGAAACTGACCAAGCCAAATACCCAACTTGCCACAAAGAAACGAACAAGATAAAGTTGTTGAAGATCTCTGATAACATTTATTTTCTCTGGGAATACCAGAAAATCACCCTCCACTGCAGAAACGTCCAGAAATTCTCGTTTTCTCAAGTCACTATTTTCTACACATTTTAAGCGTTGTTCATCTTTTAAAAGTAAATTTATTTCTCTAAGATTGAAAAATCGCCACATCTTTTACATTTAAGAATTCACTCCTTCCAATTAAAAGTAGCTCTCATTGCCCAGGATTTAATTATTCAATATCTTCAATAGATAGTCGAAACAAATCTGATCTCATTGTCCTCAAATTCAAGAGCTTTTAATATTCCCTTTAACACGTGACTATGAGGAAGCCCTCATGAGCAGTCTTCTACATCAACATTGGAAAGACATTTGAGTTTACCTGCCCATTCAGGTAGATGTTGTAGCATGCGACAATATAAACAAAACCTGAAGCTTCAACTATTCAACGCATTTTGGCAATATAGAGATGATAATGCTGCTAGAATCAAATTTGCAGGTCTTAGACAAAAAAATTAACACAAACAAATGTTGGCATTAGACTTGCACTTCAGGTTCTCAATAAAGTTTGTTCTATTACCACTTTTTGTGATTTTATAATCAATTTGCTGCCTTCATTCTAACATTGTTAGTCACCACTCTTTTCAATGTAATAAAACTCTAAGGCGGGAACTCGGCGCTCAGCTGCTCTTCTTTGCATACAAACTAATTCTTAAATACAATTATAAAATCTAAACAAATAGTAAAAATTTTCACAATAAGGACCCTAAATAAAGAGATCTTGCAATATTATATGCCATATTTGGATGGATGAAAGAGCTGCTGCAAGTCCCGTCAGAAAGAGATCTCAATCTTGGCATTATTGGCTTTGAATTCATTCCAATCTTCCCCGCCTTCATTTATCTCTCCTCTAACTCACCACTTGTCTGCTTCCACAAATCTCCTCAAGTCTTGTTAACTGTTCCAATCCCTCTGAAGAGAAAAGCTTTGAAGTTATATTATTTGGGGCATCAAAAACTTCAAATAACAGACAACCTGCTGGCTGCTTATTTTTGGGCATCCAAAAAAGGAAAGCAATGAATATACAGCATAACCAGCATAGAATAATCCCTAACTCACACAATGTAAGTTATGTGAGATTCACCAAAACACATATTAACCTTGACAAAAAGAAACGACCAAGATAAAATTGTTGAAGATCTCTCATATCATTTATTTTGTCTGGGAATGCCAGAATATCACCCTCCATTGCAAGAATGTATAGAATTCTCATCTTCACAAGACACCATTTTCTACACATCTCAAGCATTGTTCATTTTTCCAAGAGAACTCATTTCTTAGAGATTGATCAAATTGCCAACATTTTTTACATTTACGAATACACTCTCTTCAATAGATAGTGAAAACAAATATAATCTTATTGTCCAAGATTCAATTGCTGACATCGTTTACATTTAATTATTCAATATTATCATTAGATAGTCAGAATCAATCTGCTCTCATTGTCCTCAATTTCAAGAGCTTTGATATTCCCTTGGACATATAGCTATGAAGAAATTCTTGTGAATAGTATTCTACATGAAGATGGGAAAGACATTTGAATTCTCCTATCCACTCAGGTTGATGTTATAGTCTACTATAAGATATTCCAATCCTTAAAGAAGTTTCTACTATTCAACACATTTTGGCAATGTAAAGATGATAGTACTGCTAAAATCAACTTTGCAAATATTAGACAAACAAATTTTGGCATTAGACATTTATATAAAAAAGGTACATCTCTCTCTTTCAATAAAATTTATTCTATTACCACTTATAAGTTTTTATAATCAGTTTGTTAGCTCTATTTTACCATTGTTAGTAACCATTATTTTCAATTTAATAAAACCCTAAGGTGGAAACTCGGAGCTCATCTGCTCTTGTTTGCAAATAACTAACTCTTAAATATAATTATAAAATATAAGTACATAATGAAAATTTTCACAATAAGAATTCAGAATAAAGGGATCTTACACGATTATACGCCACATTTGGGTGGACAAAAGAGCCGCTACAAGTCATGTCAGAATCAGATCTCAACCTGAGCATTATTGGCTTTGACTTTATTCCAATCTTCCCGTCTTTCTTTATCCTCTCCGCTAATTCACTATTGTTTGCCTCCACATATCTTCCCAAGTCTTGTTAACTGTTCCAATCGATCTGAAGATAAAATCTTAAAAAGCCAACACATTGTTTGTTATTTGGGGCATTAGAAACTCCAAATAACAAACAACCTGCTGGCTGTTTAATTTTTGGGCTTCAGATAAGGAGAGTGATGAATAATCCTTGGCTCACAGAATGTAAGTTACGTGAGACTCACCAAACTACATATCCAACTTGGCATAAAGAAAAAAGCAAGCCAAACTTGTTGAAGATTCTTCATAACATTCATTTTCTCTGGAATGCCAGATATTATCCTCCACTGCACAAATGTCCACAGTTTTCATTTTCAAAGACATAGTATTTTACACATTTCAAGTGTTGTTCTTCTTTTGAAAGAGAATTTATTTCTTGGAGATTGGTCAAATTGCAACATCTTTAAACATTTAAGAATCCATTCTCTTCAATAGATAGTGAGAACAAAAATGATCCCATTGTCCAAGATCAAATTGCCAACATCTTTTGCATTTAATTATTCAATCCCTTCTGATCACATTGTCCACAAATTCAAGAGTTTTGATATTCCCTTTGGCATATGACCATAAAGAAACTCTTGTGAGGAAAATTTTCCAGCAAGATGGGAAAGACATTTGAGTTCACTTATTCACTCAAATAGATGTTGAATACAATTTAAGTTCACCTATCAACATGTGTGGGAGATAGATGCTCCCTAAACAACCTCTTAACTGTGTTAATGGCTAGTGGTAACTTACCAAATTCTTGTATAATTTACTGGAATGCTTTACCCAGTTCGTCCCTTCCCTTGAGAGCAACAATCTGAGAAATTCATCCTCCTTGTGTTCCACGATATCCCTCACTTCCTGCCGCCATTCTTTCACAGAGAGATCGTGCGCTCTTAGTTGATCTGTAGCTTGCAAATAACCACATATACGTCGCAGTTTCTTCTCCAAACATTCAAAGCCCCTTTTTAAGTTAAGCAACAGTTTTGCCCCATCCATTACTTGCTGATCCACGGCAAGCCTTGATGCCATCTTTAACCGAAATTGCTAATAGATACAACTCAGACTAACATATGCTAGGAGCAATCGTGATTCCTAAACATATATAACAGATAAGGAAGAAATTGGAGCCCTTAGGGTTTCTAGATAAGGAACGAATTGGAGCCCTTAGGGTTTCTAGAGTTGTTTTAATTAAAAAAAACTGTATAGCAATTATTAATAAGCAAGGGTTAACCATCCTCAAAGCAAATTAACTGTGATTGGAAAAGATCACGACAGACAGAAAATCAGAAAGACAGCTGTCGTGCAGTGAAAGAGGGGTGATACAAACAAAAGGTCAAATAAAACAAAAAAACACTTCAGTTTTCCTTTATCCCCCACCCGCCATTAAAAAGATTGCCCTCATTGACGGCATCCGATTGTACTTGTATATTGGGAGGTGATGCTAGGCTCTATCATGTGAATTTTAGGGTTTGGTTTAGGTATGGCTTGAAAGCTTTTAGGTCGAAATGGGATGTTTTAGGTTTTGTAGGTGATGCTAGGCTCTATTATGTAAATTTTAGGGTTTGGTTTAAGTACGACTTGAAGGTTTTAAAGTCAAAATGGGATGTTTTAAGGTTTTCAAATTAATTTTTGTTATTAATCATATTTTTTTAATGGTTTGAAGTCTTAAAATTGAGAATGAATGAATGAATATTTTTAATTACGTTAGTATGTGGGATCCACGAAATGAAATTGAAACCGTTTTCTGTCAAATAACAAAACAATTGCTAACCTAGCCAATTACTTCTTGTTGTTTTCTAATTCTTTGCTGATTTTGTTTCTTCTGGTGTGTATTTTGATCAAGTAAACTTCTTGTTTTAGCAATCTTCTCATCTTCAAAGAAGGCCGCTAACGATTTGACTTTTAGCAAATCCGAGTAACTATACAAGATGTAGTTAGTCTATTTATTAACAATAATCACAATCCCATTTATAACGTAGTTAGTTTATTTATTAATGTTAGAGAGAGTTATAAGATAAAATGAAGAGGGATTATCTATATTAATGATATGAGAATTGTAGTATAATCAATTTTATGTTGGTCATGTTCTTTCAAAGCATTTTTTTATTATTTAGATTAGATATGTGAGAACCTTTGTATCAAGTCTATTTTATGGCATCTCATAATTCGATTGAGATCTCTGAGCATCCAAATAGTAATTTCTTGGTGAATCTATGAAATATTGAAAAACAATTTTTCGGTACTTTTTAAATTTGCATCTTTGGAGGTCTTCAAAGTAGAGTTGGTACCCAAGACTTTCATGAGTTGTTTAAACAACTCAAATTAGGTATAGTTGAGAACTTTCCAGAGCATCGAACCAGTTCAACTTTTTCCCAAAGAGAGGAGCATGACCTTTCCAATTTGGGTTACCAAAATTAAATTTATCATAATAAATAGTAATTTTGTAGTTGATTTCTCCTCGTCTAACTATCCATTCCAACTTCTGAGGACTTGAGTCATCACTAGGTATGGTGGCTCTTCAATTTCCAATGGAAATCCTAGTTCACTATTTTTATTATTTTTTAGTTTGGCATTATAAATCTATAAATTTGTTGAATTTGAAGTAATGTAACAAAATAGAAGGCATGCATCTCTTCGTCAATTGCTAGTTATAATGTCTTATGTGCCTCATTGGTGTATTGTTCTTTGAATTTATAGCATAATTCATATTCTTGGGAGTTCTATAAAAACCCAAGGAAATCCACTACAAGGAAGAAGAATAGCCAAGGCCATTTATTCATATTTAAACTCAATTTTTAGAGCTAATACATTTTTTTAATTCAATGACTAAATTTTCTTATTATTATATAACATTTGTAGTCATTCAACATCTAAATTTTCTATCACTATATAAATTTTAAACAAAATTATTGAAATGACGTGAGTAAAGAAAATAGAAATAGCCCTCGATAAATTGAGAGATTAGTATCTAGATTTTTATATAAAATAACATGATATGTGTCCAACTTAAATAAATAATTCATTATTACAAGGTCAGGAATAATTCATTAAATATGGGTAAATTGGACACTCTTAACAGCCTAAAAAATAACAAAATCTAGAGATAGAAATATCAAAGATAGTCAAACGATGACATATTATAGCTAGTATAAAATTCCTTACCATTTGAAGCCTTACTAAGGGTTTTCCTATTTTCCTTGAAGGAGCTACAACAATATCATGCACCAATTCAATTCATTGGGTTAGAATCGTAGTGGACAACTTTATAAATGCAAATTTAGATAAGTTATGGTGTATACAAAAGCATTCTATAATTAAATTAAATAAAGATAAATATATGGAATTAAACAACCAATGAGTTTTATTCAACTATTTGCTTTATGCATGGGATACCTTAGAGAAAGGTGTATGGCTATTTATCTTTTGTCACCCAGAAAGAAATGATGTCTAAATTATGTTACAAAGATGTGTATTATAGCTTACACATATTCATGTTGTAGAATTCAAAGGCTACTAGAAAGTTGAATTGTCTCCTTGAGGAGTGAAATAGTTTCCTTGATTAGTTTATCATCTCCTAGTAGTAGCTATGGATTAATTAACCAATTGCTAATGTTCCCCTAATGAGTTGGCATGTGATTTGGCAAGTCACAAGCCTCATGGGTGCCAACATGATTGTTGTATTGATGGTTATATCTAAGGACTACATAATCACAATTTGGATGATATGGAGAGCATACTAGTGAGTTAGATATTATGATCTTCCCAAATGCATTATACCATGTACTAGAGATCTAATAAATATTATAGGATAATTTGTTGAGGCATGTGTTGTTGTAGAAGTGTTTGTCTCTCCAAAGTGTGTGGTGCTAATATAGGAGCATGTGTATGCATTTTATACATAGAATATATAATACTTGTATTCTCTAGAGCATCTAGGAGGTGCTCTAGAATATTCTAGCCCTGAGAAGTAGCCCTATAACCACTCAAGCCTTGAGATGGAATAAGTGTTAATTTAGGTAATTAGGTTGGTGTATCCTCTTAGATTAGCCACCCCTCTTTGTGAAGCAACACTCTCAATTGTGTTGAAATTAGTCTTGACATTTTTTGTATGACACTATCAACTTAGATAAAATTCACAAGTGAACTTTACCTATCTTGAAAGAAAATCAAATTTTAGAACAAAATTTAATGTTCCTGAGGCTTCAAATGTTAGATCTTGACCTATAGGTTGACTCAATTGTTCATTAGATATTATTTTTTGACAAAGGGACTAACATAGAGAATTTGAGAATAAACATGATCATCAAATATTACTAGATCTCATAATCAAATTCTAATCTATAAATTTTGAACGTATACTTCACTTTCATTTTAAGTTTTGGATTTTATGAAATAAAATAGAAAAATAAAATTTGAGAAAGGAAAATGATATGAAATCCTAACTAATATATTTATTTGAATTGTAATGCAAACCAATAGAAAAAAAATAACTAATCCATGCTTCATCAAACCTTGTCACACTACACATAGATAGTGCAAGCATCAACGGTAATTTCAAACAACAAAATAAATACATGATTAAAATACCCTAAGAATGGCACAATTTTATGGTATCTTCTATAATCAAAAAGAATATTTTAGGATACCTTACAATTTTAAAGAATTTGATAACTTGAACAAACATCTTTGCATGATGATTTACAACAACTTGTAGAAAAAAATCTCATTATTGGTGAGAAAACAATGAAGTAAACTTAGTAATGACAATTAATTACAAAATCCATTAGCTATCAATAATTCCCCCCTTTAAAAAATAAATTCTAGTGGCCTTTTTATAGAGACAATGTGCCAAAATGGTTACAAATTAATGGCTTAAATAAAAAACAATAATCAATAGACAATATTCAAAGAAAATTTCTATGAAGGAATATTCACATATTTGAGCATATTTGAAGCACATATCTGATTGGAAAAAGATACGTATAGCCATGAGGATCCTAGTCTTCAACTCTTTTCTTCATCATTTATCTTTGTTAAGATCTAATCATGTTCTATTTATCTTCTTTTGTAATCTATGCTACCAATGCCTTTGTTAGGCTTAGATCTATCTTCCTCCTATATTAATTTCATCTAAAGTGTTGTGAGCCAAAAATGAACAAAATTCTAGAATACCCTACATCTCTCTTATTATTAATCTTCTTGTACTCTTTCATGAAATGATTCATTTCCATACTATTGTTGACAACCTCCATGCTAATTTTTTAGCTTATTGGCTAAGTTGGTCTAGAGTAAACCTTTTAAAAATTACCAAAATGTTTACAATATTCTCAGCTTTATTAGGATGGACTATCAGATCTTTCAAGCCCTCAACAAGAGAAAATTCGTCAAATTTAAGTTCTTACAAAATAAGATGTAACTTCTTTGTTTCCTCTTTATATTCCCTAATTGAATTTTCCTCCCATTTTAACATCTCAATCAATCTTCTATGTTGTGGTATTGATAAGTGGTTTAATACCTTCTCTTTCAAGAGGGTTTGATTATCCAGTTTCTCCATAGCCACTAGCCTAGGAAGATCAATCTCATTTTCCTCCTACCTACTATCACATTACTCAATTATCTTTTGGATTTTTCACTACATCATCATAGCTAAATCCCAAGAGTCGATTGCAAAGATTGAGCATTTCTTCCCCTTCACTAGCCAATGTATTAATCCATTTCTCCATAGCATTAAATATATTCTTCATTTTATCTAAGGGGGAGGCTTCTTCTTTTGATTTTGGCACAAGGGATGTATAGGTTCAATCTTCTTTTTGCAAAAGGCTTGTCATTTACTTTATGTACCCTTGCAATTTTCAATTTTTCTTTTCAACTCCTTTCTCTTATTATTCTTTTGTATTCAATTTTTTGCTATAGTATTTCTATATTGAAGTTCAATTATCTCTTGCTCTTTGGTTGTGTGCCCCAGGTTGATACCAAATATCTAATAATATGTTAACTTCATTTCTCTATTTTCCTTATATATTATGGGAGTGGCAATTTGAATAGTCATGGATCTAGATTTATCCTTTGTGATGGATGATATTACTTTTTTATTTTCTCTTAAGGTTTGAAGTATTAATTTGATCCAATATACTCTTGAAATCAACATGAACAATATTCACCTATGAATATTTTCTTTGAATCTCTACTTCCAACCAAGTTGGGGCAGTTGGCATTTAGACATCTTTGAATTCTTCTTGTTATCTTTTCTTGATGAATTGGGTTCTTTTTCTTGCTTCATCTCTTCCCCTTGGCTTAGAACCTCTATTGCAACTTATTGTGGGATCTCCTTAGTTGCACATTTAATTAATTTTATCCATTCCTACCTATGAATAGTAAATTGACTATTTATTTATTCACTTGAGCAATTACACTTGCTCTTCAATGTCTTTATTCTCTACATTTATTTGCATGTCAAACATAGGACCTAATTCTTAATTAACTTCCTCGACAATGGGTTGACTTAAAAAAGTGGGATTCTTTGCTTTGTTGATCTCTTCCATCATCACTTGGAAGGAGACATCAAGACCTTCTATATCAATTTGTGGATCTCCAGGAGCGAGTTCATCTTCCACAGTAATGATGGTTTCCTTACTATTTGTAGTATCAAAAATTGCATCCTCCTACAATTTTACACTACACAACACCTCCCCTTTAACATGAAAAATAAAAATATCTTTATTATAACATGATGGTATCAAATGTACATTTACTAGCAAAATTAACATGTTTCTAGTTCTTTGGGTTTGATTTCCTAGATGGAAGCACTATGTTTGAACGTTTGTGCGGCATGCTAGCGTCCCACAAAAATTCATGATTCAAAAGATTATTTAAATGCTACTTTCTTGGGATTTTGGTAGTGTAATTTGCTCCATGTTGGTAGTCTTGACCGACAAAGATGTTTGGGACCTTCTATTTTGAAAAAAAAAACTTTGGCACAAGAGAGAGGGAGGATCTCCATTCATGCATGCACACTTGCTTTGACTATGTAACTCTCTCTTTTTTTTACTCTGTAACTCTTGAAGCTTCTGAATTTTTTTAATTAAATATTGAATCCTTATAGCTCTTGCATGTCATTTTCTTTATGGTAAGACTATGAAGGGAAATGAAATTGTAGCTTTGGAATCCTTTTGGGAGAAAGTGGCAACTTCTAAATGGACCTTTTCTCAAATCAATTTCCTCTTTCTCACTATGGGTAATTTTAAATTGTAGTATTTTGAATATAACTGATATTATCATATTGCAGTTAATCTATTTTCTTTTATTTGGAATTGCATTTTCTTGGATAAATATTTTATCTTTTATCATTATCATCTCTTTTATCAAAATTCAATCTAGTTTTTTGTGGGGGTTGGAAGACTAAAAATAGGGGTTTGATTAAGGCAAGCCCCTAAAATAGACAACCCAAAAAAAATTGTCTTCCTTCTTGTGTGTATGTCATTCAAAGTTTTGGTTGTAATTAAAGTGACATAAATTTTATTTTATTATGAGACTACTATTTTTTCAACCATATGTAATGACAACACATCACAAGGGTATCTGTGTGTGGCATTAGTGTCCAAGGCCAAGACATTGTGCAAGTTACCAAATCATCTTTAACACCTATACATTTTGTTTCTAATATTATTAAGTTGTAATTTTATATACAAAAGCTTAGTTTTCATTAGTAACTTACAATTGAGTGTTATATTGAGATTGTGTTAGTTAATTTCATTTGCAATTGTAAAAACTTGTTGTTGGAAAAACAAGGACAAACAACTGAGAGGGGGGGTGAATCAGTTGTCACAGAATAATGAACTTTTCAAACTTTACTTAACTTAATCTCAGATCTAATGAATAAGAAATTAACCATAAGCAATTAACACATTAAAGAGATAGAGAACACCAAGATTTTTTATGTGGAAATCTTGTTAGGGGAAAAACCATGGTGTATGTTAGTCCACAAGATTATACCCTGTTAAAAGTATAATGAAATCAATAAGGGGAATGCACATGCATTCAAGCACACTGCTTAGAGCTCACTGCTCAACTACAGAAGGGGCTCACTTCCCAACAATACAGAATAGGATTAAAATCTAGAAACTATGAACTAAGAAAATAGCTTCTCCACAAGCTTGATTACAGTTCCAATTAAGCACAAAAAACTCCTTCACAAACTACTTCACACTTCGCTCGATCTTCTTCACACTCTACTCTACAATCAAATGATATTCACACACACACATAAGAGCACACCCAGCACATGAAGCACCTTTCCCACTCACTACACCGATGAAACAATCACACTTATATATTTGCATCATGAGATTTCATCAATAACTTAGTCGGCCAGGAAAATAAAACATATTTTCAATGTCGGCCCAAATTTACAAATATTTTTTTATTGTGAATCCACCAAGGTCGGCCACAACATAGTGGAGACCCAAATTAACAACTCCAACACAAAAAGACTTCAATTAATTTCACCTCAAAGATCCACAACACGCTACCACCAACATGTCGGCCAAGAACAAGAAAAATCGAACATGTGCAGGAAAAATTTCCAACCACGAGCACACCGATCAATGTGGACATACCACAAAGATAGAGCATGATCTAGAAACATCCAAGAGCACCAAGAAACAACATAGAAACATCCACAACAACTGAGATTTACAGAATCACACAAACTTTACTCAGGAACATTGATAGAGACCACAAAATCATTGGCAGACCACAACATGATCAAATCTATATGCGGACCTCTGAAACTTCTGGTAGATGATCTAGATACACTCAACAAAAAACCCTTTAATCCACAAGAACTGGTCTTTAACATACAAAACAATACACCTTCATGACCTACACAGTTCCACTGGGAACTTGAAACATTTTCTTTTACAATTTTCCCAATATCCTCGACATATAGAACCTCTAATACACCAAATGCTAATAGTGTTGACATCAATGACAACCACATATCAGCAACACATCCACAACATCTAAAAATCTCCCCCTTTGGCATTGATGGCAACACATGATGTGAAAAATACCATCAACCCAACATACTTGCTTTCCCTTTGGTTTTGACTCTTCTCAATTTCCCTTTGATTCTTAAAAGGATTTTTCACATTGCACTTCTCCCTCTTTGACATCAATGGAAAAGGTAACCATGACCTTTCCATATACACGCTTTGAACCACATATTGAAACATTTGACTACTCCCCCTGAGTAGCAACCACAAAAACATCAATCCGGATCATAATATAGCAATGTAGCTCACATGGATTGATGCAAGTAAATGCATCTTCTTAGTTTTCATTAGGAGGGGTGATTACCCCTAGCATTCCTCTGAGATACTCAAAAGTATATCCTTTAGAACGACTTAGTAAAGATGTCTACAATCTATTCTTTGGTAGGCACATACTCCAATTGACTTCTTTCTCATTCACTTTCTCCCTCAAGAAATGAAACTTGATTGATATATGTTTAGTCTTAGAGTGTAGTACCAAATTCTTTGAAATATTTATTGCACTTGAATTGTCACAGGTATATGGCAATAGGCTCTTCATATATCACCCTGATATCTTTCAACATTTGTTTCATCCATATTACTTGAGTACAATTGTTTGTGGTAGCAATATATTTTGCTTCAGCAGTAGATAGAGAAATGGAATTCTACTTTTTGCTTAACCAAGACACCAGCTTCTTCCCTAGGAAGAAACCACCACCACTAGTATTTTTTTTGTCATCTACATCACCAGCCCAACCGCATTAGTATATGCACTTAGAGTGATCACCAGCCCAATCCGCATTAGTATATGCACTTAGAGTGAGATCATCATCCTTTGGATACCAAAGTCCAAAGTCAACTGTTCCTTTTGATATCTGAAGATTCTATTAGCTTACTTTGAGTCACATGTGATTCTTTTTGGATCAACCTAGAATCGGCAACCATACATGCAACATTCGCAATATAAATACAATTAAGGTTAAATAAATTAATCCGCAATCATTATTTGTATCTAGTTTGATTTGCCTTGGAATCATCATTTGTAGCTACATCCGGTCTACGTGGGAGTATCAGCAGGGCTTTGAATCTTCCATCCCAAATTTCTTAATTGGCTCTCACATATTTGGGTGAGATACGAATATCCCCTTGTCTAAGCTGGGTCACTTGTGAAATCTAGAAGAACTTCATCTCTCCGATCCTTACTCATCTCAAATTCCATTCCTTCATCTCATTGCTTAAAATTTGTACATGGTGTCGTCTCCTCCAAAATAATGTCATCAACAAAAGAACTTCTATAATTAATTCTTTATCATGATCCAATTTGGAAATATGAGTTGCTATCAACGATGCACCTTGAGTAAATATTTGTCCAATCTAGCATACCAGGCTCAGGGGGCTTGCTTGAGTCCATATAGAGCTTTCTTCAAGTGGCAGACCATATCTTCCTTGTCAGTTAGCCGAAATCCATCTGACTGTTCAATGCATACTTCTTCTTCTAGTTCTCCATTTAGAAATGTTGACTTTACATCCATTTGATAGACTTTGTAGTCCTTGTATGCAGCATAAGCAAGAAATAATCTAACAGCTTTGATTTTGGCAATAGGGGCAAAATTTTCTTCAAAATCAACACCTTCCATTTTGAGAATACCAGCACATACAGGTCTTGCTTTTATTTTGGACCACTTCACCTTGTTCATTTAAGCTTGTTAAAACACCATTTTAGTACCAATCACAATTTTGTCTTTAGGTCTAGGAACCAGTATCCACGTGTCATTCTTTTCAATTTGTGTCAGCTCTTGCTTCATAGCTTCCATCCAGTATTCATCTTGGCAGGCTTCATTGACATCTTTAGGTTCAATCTTCAAAATCAAGCAATACTCTTCTACAATATTTCTTATAGTTTGCACTCCTTTATTCCTATCTCCTATAATTTGGCTTTCAGAATGGTTTAACTTTACATACCTTGGAGTTTTGGAATTTTCTTGAACTTTTGATTCTTATGATCTTCCTTCAGTACTTGCACTTGTCTATGCTTCCTGACTACCTTGACTTACCGGAATGAATTGAGGTTTCTTTACCAAAACAACTGGAACATATGGAACATATGGCACAATTTGAAGTTGATTCTATGTCTGAACATTCTTCCCTTTGTTTGTATTGTCTTCATCAAGATCATATCCACAATATCTTGATGATTTGACAAAATCCTCATCAACTTTGACATTTTCACTCTCAACCATCTTTCTCAGTCTTTTGTTATAGCATCGGTAGGCCTTGCTCTTAGTAGAATAACCTAAAAATATTCCTTCATTGCTTTGTGCATCAAACTTTCCTATATCATCATCTCTTTTGATATAACATTTGCTGAAGATCTTGAAATATTTACTTGATGGTTTTTGTAACCAAGCCATAGCTCAAAAGGGGTCTTACCAGAATTGCCATTAACATTTACCCAGTTTAAAGTGTACATAGCAATGCTTGCAGCTTCACTCCAATAGCTTTGGGGCACATTTCCTTCTATCATCATTGTTCTAGCAGCATCCAAGATTTTTCTATTCTTTCTTTTTGCAACTCCATTCTATTGAGGGGTTCGAGGAGCAGATAACTATCTTCTAATTCCATGTTCTTCACAAAAAGAGTTGAAATCCCTAGAGGTGAACTCACCACCTCAGTCAGATCTTAGACACTTGATTTTCAGACCTTTCTCATTCTCTGCCATGGCCTTGAAACTTTTGAACTTTTCCAGTGCTTCACATTTTTCTCTTAAAAAGGAAACCCATATCATTCTAGAATAATCATCAATAATCAACATAAAGTACCTTTCTCCATGAATACTTCTGACTCTAGAGGGACCACAAAGGTCAATATGTAGCAGCTCCAGCAAATCATTTGAATGAAACTAGGACAACCGGTAAAATCTCACCTACTTGCCAGAGTAAGAACTTACAAGAAAAATGTTACAAAATTTAAATGACACAACCTCCTATGCACAACCATCTTTTATCTACTTGAGCAATTAAACAATACCACTAGCAATGCGGTGAAAATATTTACCTTTGTCTATTTACCGGTCACAATCCTTATTGCGAACTTCCATGTATCTTGCATCTTCCCATCTTTGAATTGTAGATCGCATCCTTTTCCACCATCTATCAACACTCAAAAGATTGTGCTCTAAGCCTTCAACATAAAGAACATCATCAATGTTATCCTTACCACAAAGACAAATAGAACCTCTACCACGAATCATGTCAGCATTGTTGTCTCCAAATCTTACAATACCACCATCATACTTCTCTAGACTTACAAATTTGTTTTTATCACCAATCATATGATGTGAGCATCCACTGTCAATAACCCACTCATCCTTTTCTTCAACTTGGGCTGCAAGAGCCATCTCATCTTTAGTAGATTTAGTAGCCACATGACTATTTTCAACGGTAGCAATGAAAAACCATTCATCTTCATTTCCATTATCTTTATTAGACTCATCATCAGTCACTCCTTCTTCAACAAAGTAACATTTATTTTGGAATCTAGACTTGTTAGGGTTAGTTCTAGGGACTCTTTCAGGACATCTTTATGCAAAATGACCTATTTTATTGCATGAAAAACATTTAATAGGTAACACCCTTTCATACTTACCTTTTCCTCTGCCTTCTTTCTTTACAATCAGTGCTTCCAATTCTTCTACCTCTCTTTCTTTATCTTCAAGCTACTTCAATTCTTCATCATACTTGGATATCTTTCTGGAACATTCTCCTAGACCATATCTTTGCTTGTTATACGGATATAGTAGCCTTGAATGCAAATTTAGTTTAATTGATTCACTGGAAATTCAAAAGCACCAAGCTTACCAACCAACGTGTCTCTTGACATTTTTGTTATTGATTTGAGCTCTTCAATAGCGGGCCTTGGGAGGGAGGCAAGGATTTGAGTATCTTGGCCACAATTTCATCCTCATCCAGAGAACCACCGGCACATGTAATACCCATCACTATTTCATTTACTCTTTGCATAAAAGAAGTGATATTTTCATCTTCACCCATCTTCAAATTCTCATACTTGCCTTTTAAACTCTGTAGCTTAGCCATATTCACTTGTACATCTCCTTCATACAAAGTTTCTAGCTTTGTCCAAATCTCTTGAGCTATCTGCAGTCCTACCACATTAGCCATCTCTGAATCTGTCAGAGCACTCACCAAAGCTTCAATAGCCCTGATATTATTTTCAGCATCTTTGATCTCATCAGTAGTGGAGGGACCATTCTAAGGAATAACATATGGATCTTTTGTAATCTTCCAGTAGGATTCACCAATACACCTTAGGTGACATTGCATCATGACTTTCCATAGTGAGTAGTTAGTTCCATTGAATCTTGGATTTTCCTTTTTGAATGTCGCCATCTCATATCACCTCAAGCTTTTAGACTTCTTCAGAGGAACCTGCTCTGATACCAATTGTTGGAAAAACAAGGATAGACATCTGAGAGGGGGGGTGAATCAGTTGTCATAGAATAATGAACTTTTCAAACTTTATTTAACTTAATCTCAGTTGATGAATAATCAATTAACCATAAGCAATTAACACATTAGAGAGACAGAGAACACCAAGATTTTTTATGTGAAAATACTATTAGGGGAAAAACCATGGTGGTTGTTAGTCCACAAGATTATACCCTGTTAAAACTATAATGAAATCAATAAGGGGAATGCACATGCATTTAGGCACACTGCTTAGAGCTCATTGCTCAACAATAGAAGGGGCTCACTACCCAACAATACAAAATAGGATTAAAATCTAGAAACTATGAAATGAGAAAATAACTTCTCCACAAGCTTGATTATAGTTCCAATTAAGCACAAAAAAATCCTTCAAAAACTACTTCACACTTTGCTCGATCTTCTTCACACCCTGCTTTGTAATCGAATGATATTCACACATACACACATAAGAGCACACCCAACACATGAAGCACCTTTCCCACACACTACATCGATGAAACAAGGGAAAATAAAACATATTTTCAATGTCAGCCCAAATTTACAAATAAATTTTAATGCGATCCACTAGGAGGCCACGCATAGTGGAGATTAAATTAACAACTCAACACAAAATACTTCAATTAGTTTCACGCAAATCCACAACACTACCACCAACATGTCGCCAAGAACAAGAAAAACTAAACATATCAGGAAAAATTCCAACCACGAGCACACCGATCAATGTGGACATACCACAAAGATAGAGCATGATCTAGAAACATCCAAGAGCACCAAGAAACAATAGAGAAACATCTACAACAACTTGGATTTACAGAATCACACAAACTTTACTTAGGAACACTGACAGAGACCACAAAAACACTATCAGACCACAACATGATCAAATCTATATGTGAACCTCTAAAACTTCTGATAGATGATCTAGATACACTTAGCATAAAACCCTTTAATCCACAAGAATTCGTCTTCAACATACAAAACAAGACACCTTCATGACCTACGAAATTCCACTAGGAACCTGGAACACTTCTTTTACAATTTTCCCAATATCCTCGACATATATAGCCTCTAATACACCAAATGCTAATAGTGTCGACATCAATGACAACCACATATTAGCAACACATCCACAACGTCCAACACTTGTAAAAAGGATAAATTAGATAATTGAAGGACATTTATTTCATTTGAATGTATTAGAAAGTTTAATTCTCATAGAAATATTATTTTGTAAAATTAAAAATTTCCCTTATATTTTGGTGAACTTGATGTTTTGCATAATTTTTCAAATTTATAGCAAACGATAAAAAAATTCCAAACATTTAAATTAAACTCATTTTCGTATCATCTAGAAGTTAAATATCTTGAGTGTTGTAATACTCATGATTTTTATAACCCATCCTATCTCTTTTGGTGATATAGTTAGAAGAAGCCTTAGAAATTTAAATATGTTTTACTCAAAACCTCTTACTAATCCTCTTAGAACTACACCAATCTTTACAAAAGAACAATATTCAATGGAGTTATCCCCTAACTCTCCTCCTCCTGTTGACCATGATGTTAATCCTAATGTTCCTTTTGATAAAATTTAGAATTCAAAGGAGAAAATTAAATAAGTTTTCAAACTACTTTATCAAATAAATCTTACACTCAAGGTGTGCTTGTTATTGATAATCTTCACAATATGCTAATCGTTGATCATAAAGGCCTTGATTTTCAAGGACATTGATGCACATTGTTCAAAGCCACGTGCCTTCTTATGCATCTAATATCACTGGCATACAATTATGTATGTTGATGTTAGGGGCTAATTTTCATATGGTGAGTACATCACCTATTACAACAATTGTGCCTTCTAGCGGGTTTTCTACTCGATGCTCCTCTGTATTTTTCTCTAGTGTTTTTGGTAGTATTTTTTGTGCTTCTCAACCTTTTGTTTAGCACCCAACTACTCTTTACATCTCAACCTACTTTCACTACAACATTTGCAACAACTCAAACATCTACTGTGCAAACCTCCTTCACTCCAATAAATCTTGTACTTAACACACTTCTACAGAACAAGGGCCAAATATAAAAGCAACTTGCTAACTTGACCAATAAATATACTATGCAACAACTCTAATGCTATCAATGTAGCCCATTAGCCCTACATATTCTTAATACACCTTTCTAGTAAGGCTTTGAAGCATTGAGATTCAAAAAGTATAATGTATAAGGGGACCCTTAATATCATGTCTCTACATTGACTACACTATGCAATGACTTTATTTTTCAGGATGCATTTCTTGCAAAAATATTCCCGTGATCATTGAAAGATACTATATTGGAGTGGTTTTAGTCACTTCCTAACAACTCCATTTATACATTTGATCAGTTAATTAATCAACTCCTTCAACATTTTCAAGCTAACATTTGTTTGCAGGTCGCTTCACTGACCTCATCCATTGTAAGTTGCAAGAACCTACTGAAAAGGTAATTGATTTTCTATTTCACTATCAATCATTTATTTCTCAAATTCCATATGTGTTATTTGATGTTGATGTACATAGAGTGTTTGATTTCAAAAAATTGCAACCAACACTTAGAGATAAAATCTTATTCATGGAGTATAAATATTTTTCTCATCTTTGGATTATCCTTCATGATTACCAGTAAATTATGAGTCAATATGGGATCTCTTCCTCATAAACTAACTTTTATTATCAAGGAAATGCATCTTCTTTGGGAAATTATAGGGAAAAAAAACCTTTCAATCAACAAGCTAGCATAATCACTATGTCTAAATAGTTTGAGGTCTCGGTAGTAGTGTCTCAAGAGTCTAGATTATTTTCTAAGTTGTTTGATTCCTTATATAGAATTATGTAAAAATATCTTAAATGACAACTTGATCACTCTTATTGAGATAAGGTCTCTTACTTTGGATAAGCTTTATTCAATTTGGTACAGTGAAAAAACATTTTGTCAATATTATTGTGTTCTAGGGCATAATACCAAAAGATGCATGTAACTTTGAAACATTGTGCAAGACCACATCAACAAGTGTAACATCTGTGTAAGTGACAAGAAACAAAATGCAAATATATTTATTGCCAACCAAACCAACATCTACAAATTTATACCAATCCATTCTCATCTCATTCCACAAATTTTGTAACAACTAAAATTTCAACTTCTTCAACCTCTATACCATACATAAACATGGTTGATGCGGACCCTATATGATTTATAGTTTGATACATCAAAACTCTTGAAATATCATTTAATTATAATGCTCAACCTTATAATGGACAATATGGAACTTTTATATTCCTACTCGGTTCAATAAAAAAACCATAAATGAGGTTCTTGTTGATCTTGAAAGAAAGGTCAATATTATAGCAGAAGACATATTGTTCCTTTACGAATTTCATAAATAAAATTATGACAACTCATGTTTGACCATTCATACACATGATGATCTCACTTTCTCTCCTATGGGTTATATTTTTTTAACGATCTAGGTAGGACCCAAGTCAATAGAAACCACATTTTCGTCATCCCTAAGTCTGACTTATTTAGAGTCAAACTCGAAATCCAATGGATAGCTTTTATGAATGAAGTTGCTTCAATGATGCATACATATTTAAGATTTCCCCATAATGACATTATGCACACTATCCAATAAATTGAATATAATCCACTTTTATTTATTCCAATTTCTTTTCTTTAGATCACTTCTCGATTGCTCTAGTAGGACCCTAACAACTTCATGGTGACTTTTTATTTAAAGAATATTCTAAATTCAAGGTGGGTTGTTCAATTTCCTCTTCTATTATTCCATCTTCATCACCTTCTATTGTTGCTTCCTCTTCAGCCACTCCATCACAATAACATGCATCTATCCCAATGCCTACCTCTTTAGAGACTAAGGATAAATGTGCTCCATTGATTTGACCTCTCATTCCCAAATTTAAGGTTTCCCAACCTTTGATGGTGCCTCTCATTCCCCCAAATTTTAGAAATGGAAACTAGGGAAGGGCACCCGTGTTGAGTAAATCTTCCTCCTAGATTTTATTTCCTCTTATGGATCTCATTGTTCCTTGACCAACCCCTCTAACAATGAAAGGAAAGAAGCTTGATGGACAAAAGTCTTCTCATGCATTCCATATCTTGTCCTCCAATGTTTCCTCTTGTTCCTCCCCCTGTGATAGAAAGAGGAAAGGCACCAATTGTGTAGACCATAAAACATGCACCCCATATCTCTCTTCCTTTGCCTATTGAAATTGTTATTCCTTTTGTTCCAAAAGTGAAGATATCCCTTCAATTGGAGCATAGTGATCCCCCTCTAACAACTACGCATGGACATAACCATTGACGTAATCAAATTGTGAGTGAACATAAGAAAAATTGACGTACATTGGCCCATGATTAGACTACTATAAAATTTATTGAATCAAAGCACCCTCCTCTGATGTGACCACCTCCAAGTTTGGCAATTATTTCTTCTCCTCCATCTCCTTCGTTAGTGATTATTTATTCTATGCCATCTATTATTCCTTCTTAGGATCCCAATGAACCTCACCCAAAACTAATGCAAGTGTTCCTATATCCTTTAATGGGACTGCCTCTAATCCCAAACCTTCTCACCATTCCACCATTTTTTAGCCCATATACATGTTACACGCATCTAGAATTCTCAATGCTACACTCTTAAACTTAGTACCATTTTGGTACATTTGTATTGAAGTATTCCCAAATTTTCTCTACCCTATCACTATTGATATCAATGTCCCCCACCCACCTTCCAAGTGAAAATAAAAATATTATCCAACTTTGCTTTATCACAAATAAAATCCAAATCCACCATCTTCATCACATGCAAATCCCTCTTCACCAATCTTCCTCATAAAGGATATGCATACTTCTTCTACACATATCACTTATCATATTAATGAAAATCCTCTTGTCATTTATTTTAGTAGTGACTTACCATCTTCTCCTTAAGGAGAAAATCTATGTCAGTCCATCAAAGATATTTCAATGTACTCTATAATTTTTGAAAGATCATTGATCCTCACCCCAGAGGATGTCCAAGATGATGGTGTGCTTGCATCTAGTTCTTTGGCTCTTTTTGTGGGTGAAATGCCTTACCAATTTAACATTACTTACTTTTCATGATTGACCTCCTTCCCATTATGACCAATATTGAGAGACCAATGATCTATTTGAGTGAATACTTGAAAAGGGTAATCCTCTCAACTTTATATTTAGTTATTTTATTTGTGAGCTTTGTTTGCGTCTCTCGTACCTACTGGTATATTTTTTATAGTCTTACTTGGAGGCCATGAAACTCTTGTATGTGCATGGATATAGGAGAGGTGAAGCATTGTAAATTTCTCTATTTATATCATCTTTCTACTATGTGCTGTATATTGATCTTTCTAATATGCATCATATATTGATCTTTCTAATATGCGTCATATATTGATCTTTCTAATATATGTTGTATAGAATCATACTAACCCTAAGTATTTGGATCCCTTCGTGTTTTGAATATAAGGTGATTTATTTTTTATGTGGCATCTCTCTCATTTTGTGATGCCATATCATGAGAACATGTTATATTTTTCATGCTACAACATCCTTCTTGATGTTGTTCTTTTGAGCATCTTCATATCTTATTTTCTCTCTCTCCTTAAAATGACTTGCACTCCTTAAGTCATGAAATTATCTTAAGGGGGGATATCACAATACATAAACATGTTTTTATTTAAAATAAAAAATACTTTGCAATGGTTTGATAGCATATGAACCACCCATCATAGTTTTGGGCCTTCACATGTCCTATATTTTCCATGGTTGTTCTATGATGCAATTTGAAACAATCATGGTCCAATCAAAATTATTGTATGGTCTCTAGTATAACAAAAACTTGTTTACCATAATTAGTTTTAAAAAAAATCACTTATCAAAATATTTTATCATATTTTTTCTATGCGCTTACTTGAATCCTTATTTCATAAAAAAAAATCCTAACATGTATGTCTACAACTTACATGTTTGTAGTGATTTTTTTTGCATAGTGTGCTTGTTTATGCAGGATATCTTGGTTGTTTTACAAATCTTCTCCCTAGGGACACATCCACGTGGGTCGAAGACTTTGCATCCTCTATAGTATCCTTTGGTACAACCTTTAAGGTTACATCATTTTTTTACTTTAACATGCATATTTAGTGCAATGCATATGTCTACTAAAGTGGGGCCAAAATGTAGTGTTGAAAATTGCACACCCTTGTAAGTTTACACTACATGACACCTCTCCTTTAGCATGAAAAATAAAAGTATCTTAATTATAAATAATGGTATCATAATTTACATTTACTAGAAAAAAATAGCTTGTTCCTAGAACTCTTTGGGTTCAATTTTTCTAGATGAAAGATCACTATGTGCAGATATATGCACGACGCATTGGAATCCATGATAATCCATGATTTAAATGACTCTTGGAATGTTACTTTCTCAAGAATTTGGTAGTGTAACACTCCCTATTGGAATTCACGACTAGAATATATGTTCAAGACCTATTTTGAAGAAAATATCTTTCTTTGGAAAAAGAGAGATGATCTTTCATTCATTCATGCACACTTACTTTAGCTTTGTAACTCTTGAAGCTTATGAAATGTTTTGATCAAATATTGCAACTTTCTAGCTCTTGCATGCCATTTTCTTCATGGCAAGATTGTGAAGACAATCCATTTGTAGATTTGGAGTTCTTTTGGGAGTCTATGGTAGCTTCCAAATAGACCTTTTCTTAGATTGATTACCTCTTTCTCATTGTGGGACATATTTAATGCTAATATAAATTGAATATTATTAATATTATCATATTGTAGTCAATCTATTTTCCTTTATCTAGAATTTCATTTATTTGGAAAAATCTTTCATCTTTTATCATTATCGTATCTTTTATCAAAATCCAATATAGTTGTTTGTGGAGCTTGAAAGATTGAAAATGGGGTTTTGATTGAGGCAAGCCCTTAAAACAGACAACCCAAAAAAAAGTGTCCTTCTTATGTGCAGGTTATTCAAAGTTTTGGCTATGATTAAAGTGATATAAAACTTGTTTTATTTTGGGATTATTTGTTTTTTGGCCGTACAAGATGAAAACGCATCACAAGGGCATTTGTGCCTAGAACTAGTTTGTGTGGCTAAGATTCATTCAAGTAACCTAATCATATTTGACACATGTACGTTATATTTCTTATATTATTAAGTTATAATTTTCTATACAGGAGTAAATATTTATATCAATCGCTTTCAATTGGGAGTTATATTGAGATTGTGCTAGTTAATTTCATTTACAATTGTAAAAATTTGTAAAAAGGATAAATCAAATTGTCGAAAGGACATTTGATTCATCTGAATGTAATAGAAAGTTTAATTCTCATATAAATTATTTTTCTATTGTAAGAATTAAATTTTCTCCCTTGCAGTAGTCACTTCTCTTTGAGAATCCTCCCTATCTTTCCACTCTTTTGTTATGTTGATAGTATTATATAATGATAACGAAGAAAAAAAATTATTTAACCCTTGCTATGGAATTAACAAGTGCGGCCACCATATGCTTCTCTTGCATTAGTAAAAGGGATACTCCTTTTGCTAGTGTCACTGGAATACCTTATCCTAGATGAGCCAAATATGATGGCACAAATGTGATAGTTATCTTAGGAATCATAGGAAAGGTAATGGCCATGGTTGTTATTTGTGAAGTGCCTTATGTTATGGATATAGGATCTCCTGTTCTACTCTTCTTCACATGTATATGTTCTTCTTTAACTCTTTCCCTCTTTTAGGTAATATTTTTTTATAAGTGTTACCCCTTTTGACCTCAACAGTTTGATGCAATAGTCCATCAAATGATCATTTTAGATTATCTAAAATGATTTTGGTGAGGGATTGAATGTTAGAATATTCTAGTTTCATGGACCTTCTACATTTCATAGGTTGTATGAAGGACTACTTCATTATCTTTTACTCGATCAAGCACTTGGTGAGTATTAATTTTCTTCTTCTAAATAGTGGTCAATATGAATAACCTTTCATCCTCACTTCTTTATCATCATTACATTATACCCAATAGTCCTCTAGGTGAGGGTGCATTTTAAGCTAACATATACCCATTATGTATTTTGACAAAAGGATCAAATTTTGGCATGTATTCATAAAAGAATAAATTGTACAATTGTAATTATATTTAGTGGGCTTTGGAATTTGGTAGAGTATCACATGCATAATTTCCAATGATAATGGTAAATTGGACCCAAGTTTAGCATTTTGACTCTAGAAGAGAATGAATGTATGATAATTGCCTTAATAATTCTAATGGGGAAATCTTATCAATTAGATATGTGGAAAATTTGTAAGGAGTGTTTGTGAATCCTTCAACTCCAATATAAGAGAATTTGGAAATTTGGACAAACTACCTCCCATGCTTCCCTACTCAAACATTTCTACATTAGAAAATCTCCTTTCCTTGTTTTTGGGGTGAACTATTTTGAAGGCTACCCTAATAGTGCATTGGCGGTACACCTTGTTGTTGGGATAATGTCTAGATCACACCATGAGTTTAGAAGACATAGATCAAGTTTTTATTCTAAATCAAGATGTAAGTACTTACCCCCAGTGTCTAGCAATGTAGGTGATGGGTTATCTCGTGCTAGGATAACATGTTTGGATAGAGTATCCCCTTTTAGAAAATGCCTCATGGCTCAGATAATGTTGGATAGGACAAGATCAATGATAGTGACCCATGTCAAGATGTTTTCCATAAGCAAGTGTAAAGTGTACACCAAACATTTGTCAAGATCAAGGTAAGTTGGATTTGGATAAAAATAGATTGGGTTTGTTATGGATAAGTTGAGATGCTTCCACTTGAAATGGTGCATGTAGATGCTTGATTCTACACATGACACCTATTTGCCAAGTTTTTACCATGGTACTTGTCCAAAGCGCCACCATAGTGGTTTTTACTGGAGGATGATTTTTTTGATCTTGACTATTTTCTTGTTTTTTTTGATGTCACACAAGATGCCTGTTTACCAGGTTTTCATCATGGTGACAATTTTTTGCTCATGTTGAACCACCTAGTGGTGCTGATGTAGATACTACTAGTGCTAATATGGGTGTTGTTGCTATCATGACGTGCCAACGATATCCTGCTTGGAGGAGTTGTTTTGCTAAGATACATGCACTTGAATGTAACCCCTGATAATTCTTGTCTTCTTTGTTGATACCAGATTTAACCTTACCTAGATGTGCACATCGTGATAGAGTGCCCTTAGAATCTTTATTATAAAGATTTGCTACCAATGCATGGTCAATGTGAGGGTTTGATATCATGGATGGTGAAATGTGTTGAGGGATACGATATTTAGATGGATTGGTTGATAGTTTGGAACCTTTTATTTTCCAAACTTGGGATGATGAGCAATGATGGGTGGATATGGAGATTCGATTGGGACCAACATCTTGATATACCTTGTAGGTTGCTCTTGAAGCTTTCTTTTGCATTGTTGGACTTTTTTTATGGATGAACTTCCCTTTTTGATTTTTCCCCATAGTTTCTTTGACTAATGGGGTTTGATAGGGATGATTTTCTTGCTTTTTCTTTTGTATCCATTTGACCTTTTCTTGTTGATTTTTTTTTGTTGATTTTTTTGCTTCAATGGCTTTTTTCATTCTTGGATATAACTTTTTCTCTTGTTGTTGGTCCCAATTAGAGGGTTGAAATATGTGTGGATGATAATTCATGACATGGCTAGTTGTAGCATTGGTAGTGGTTTTTTTTTAAATAAAAGGGGTAAAAACTTTATTAAAAATCAGTATAAAGCATTACAACAAAGATCAAGGCCCACAGCCATGGAAACCAACCAGAGACAACCCACCATACACTGAACCAGAGACACCAAACCAACTACACACTCTTATCTTCCTCAAGTAACAAATCCAGAACCAGTCATAACTCGGGAGAAACCTATCTCCAATCCTCAACCTTCTAGCCACCATCATGCTCAGAAGCCCACTTGGCTAAGCAGTCAGCAATCCGATTCCACTCCCTTAGAATATGCACAAAGGACTCAACCTCCATCATGGAGCTAACCTAAAGAATCCACTGAACCACCGCAATGAATTGCTAATTAATATTGACACCTTTCGAGCATTCACCAAATTAATCAAAACCTACAAATCCGCTTCACAAATAACCTTTCTCCATCCCTAAGTTAGAGCCCTCTCAACAACATAAAGAATTTCCAAACCCTCCATATAATTAACAGTCTAAACCCCTTCATGAATCAAAAAAAGAAAGATAATTGACCCCTTTGAATCTCTTCCAATCCCCCCAATCCTGGAAAGCCCAGGATTACCCCTAGAAGATCCATTAGTATTGATCTTCAGGACTTCATCCGGAGGAGGTAACCACCTACCCACCTCCTAAACTCTCTGTTTCTCATGCCTGTGACACCTATTACCAACAGAACTAGACTGAAATTCATGAAGTCCCAATCTCTCCACCAGCTCAGCATCACCTTTCTCTAAAGGGAAGACCATCTCACTCTTAGACGCAACCGACTCCTAAATCATTCCTACCATACACCACCACACTTGTTGAACCACCAGCTTCTCCCCTTGGAAGATCCTACAATTTCTCTCTAGCCAAGTCTGCCAAAGAAGAAAGGTAGGCCCAACATACCAAACATCATGCAAAAAGGAAGCCATAGAGGGAGGCCTACCCATACTATCCCATAACTCAACCAAAGAAGAAGCATGAACACAGGGGCACTTGCATACTCCCCACCAAAAATTCCAAATTTGAGTAATAAAGGGGCATCGAAAAAATAGGTGTGAAGAATCCTCCTCCTCCTTCCCACACAAAACACAGATAAAAGGCCCCTGGAATCCACGTTTATGAATGTTATCCCAAGTTAAGCACCTATTCCACACCAAATTTCAGACAAAACAATTGCATTTTGGCCAAGAGAGCTTGTTCCACACCCTTCTCCACCAATGAACCTCCCCTCCAACCAATCTCTGAGCCAAAAGAACCTGATAGCTAGAGGCAACAAAAAAACCCCCTTAGGATTGTGGAACCAAGCAAGGATATCCTCTCCCAGGAGAGAACAATAGATTCTACTACCAAGGATGTTATGAAGCTCAACACTCCCTTCCTCCAACCCAAAATTTGTCCACTTAGTGCGATCCTTCCAACAAGCCACCACTAGCTGCCCCCTGAAAGAAAGAGACTTGAAATCACTCACCCTAGCCCACCCAGCTGCAAGAAACCTATGGCACAAAGGAACCAAGTTGGGGAATTGAGAGATAAGGAGAGGAAAACCATCCCAAGAGTCCGACCAAAAAATAGCTTTAGAGCCTCCTTTACAAATCCAAAATTAACCTTCCTTGATAAGCTTCGCACCCTTCTGCAGAGTATTCCAAATCACTGATCCTTTCCCCTCCAAAGGGTACCTAGGAAGATCCTGACGGGGGATCCCTGGGAAATACTTATAAGATAAGATCCTAGCCCAACTTTGGTCCTGCTCCACACACCATCTCCAGAACAACTTACCTACCACAACCACCCCAAATAGCGTCGATTGCCGAAGACCAAGACCACGATATTGTTTGGGGCTGCACACAATATACCATATGACAAGGCTCCATTTGGAAGATGTTAAACTACCAGCCCATAAAAACTGTCTTTCCAGAGATTCCAACTCAAGAAAACCCATTAGAGCCACCTAAAGCATGCATCTGTAGGTCAGGAGATTTTGCACCACCGACTTGAGAAGTTGAACCCTTCCAACAAAAGATAACCATCTATGGGTCCAATGATTAACTTTCACCCAATATTTATCAATAATACCCTGCCAAGAGCCTTTGGGAAGTCTGCCAACATATATAGGAATATCCAAATAATTCAAAGGGAGAGCCCCAATCTGAAACCTCAAGATATTTGCAATACTTCTCTAAATGGGGACTGGGGTATTGAAAAAGAAAATGGAGGATTTATCCTCATTAATCAATTGCCCCGAAGCTATAAGATATACATCCAACACATGCCTCAAATTAGTCGCTTCGACCAGACTAACTTCAACCGTAGAAATAAAATGCGAAGGATCCGCAGGCTGCAATCCCCTAAAGCATAAAGTGACTTCCATTTATCAACAGCGAACATGGGATAGATGTAACACAACTCCTGCTTATTGGATCCACTCTTCACAGAGTCAAAAGCAACTAGGATCTTCACCGGGAAAGACCAATAACCTGTCATAAGCCTTGGCCATATCTGGCTTAATAGACATTTCACTTCACTTATAGAACAACCATAGAATGGATGGTCTCATGCTGTGCAAACCCCCATCGGGAATTTGGCAGGCCCTCCATAAACCACTCTTGCTCTTAAAATCGCACTGGCCACTTACTGGCTTCCTCCAGTATTTTCGTGTAATTTTATAAACCATTGAAAGAAAATAGGCCAAGTGGGTTAACCTATCAACCCCTCACATTTTGGGATAAGGGCAAGGAAGGTGGAATTCAGAGCATGCAACATTTGTTTATTCCTCTGGGATTCCTAGACAACTGTTAGAAGATCCAGCTTTATGATATCCTAGAACTCCTGGTAAAATTCAATCAGAAAACCATCGGGGCCAGGAGCTTTTCCTTTCTTCATCTGAAAAACAATCCCTTCTAGCTCCTCAAGAGAAATTCTTGGAAACCAATTGGGGGATGCACGAAAGAACCTGAGCTTCCTCAATAGAGCTCCACTATGACTCCTCCCTGAATAAAGTAGCAAAATACTGTGATGCCTCAGCTAATATTTCCTGAAAAGAGGCAAGATGATCCCCCCTATCATTCACCAACACAAAAATAGAATTACCATGCCTCATGTCCTTCACAGAATTAAAGAAAAAGGCAGTGTTTTTGTCTCCTACTTGTAGCCAATCCACTATGGCCTTTTCCTTCCAATAGATCTCCTCCCTCAATTCACATTCCTCAACCATTTTTAGAGTCTTAGCCTCCTCTCTCAAAAGCTCCTCCATAATTCCCTTCTCACTAATCAACCACGTTATTTTATTCAACTCCTCCTGAGCAACATCCTTATCCTAGAAAATATTGCCAAAACACTGTCGATTCCACCTCTTCAGCTGATACTTAACAAACTGAAGAAGCTTAGAAAAAGTGTACATAGTCGTAGCAAAAGCAAGTTAGCTAGTCCTCCACTAAACAATGACATGGTCAAAAATAGTAGCATCCCTTAACCACATCAGTTGGAACTTAAATGAAGGGGTCCTAGGCTTACCAGCTGTAATAATACTAAGCATAATAGGCCAGTGATTAGAACCCCTCCAGTCCAAAATTTTAGAGTTGGTTGACCACCCGCTACCAATCTAGTAACAAGAAAATAAGAACTGGTCCAACCTCTCACCAACATAGTTCACTCCAATCCTTCTATTGTTCCATGTGAAACACCCATTACTAGGTTTCACATCAATAAGATTTAAGGATGAAATGCTATCACAAAGTAACAGAGAAGACGACTCCAGCCTTGCAGTACCACCCCATTTTTCTGACAATTCAACAATGGCATTGAAATCTCCAGCCATAACCCACAGATGATAAGGAACTAAACTACGAAAAAATCAGAGATGGGAACATAGAAGTTGCTTTCCTTGAAGCTCAATAGGAGCATAAACATTTGAGAAGAAAACATTTTCTCCCATCTCAAAGCTAGAGGCCACTAAGGAAATAGACAATTTAGAGGACATCCACCAAATTGGGCTAATCTTCTAAGGGTTCCATAAACAAGCCACCCCCCTGAAGAACCAAAAGCCCCAATACACCGACATTCACCATTTCTCCACAACTTAGGTAATATACCCAACATACTCTCAATCGATAACTTAGTCTCCTGTAGAAAAAGAATATCAAGAGATTTACTTTTAATTAAATCTCGAACAATTTTTGTCTAGGGCCACTATTCAAGCCCCTAACATTCCATGAGAGAACAATCATTTTGAAGGGAAAGAGAAATGTGAATCAAGGGTCTTGACCGCTCTTGATTCCACCAATGTTTCCCTAACAATATTTATCTTTTCCATGTCCTTCTTTGGACCCAACTTGGAAGTCTTTTCACCCACACCTTTCTTTGGATCCTTTTGTTGAATACCCATGCGAGGAGAAGAGAAGGAGCTCTTCCCCACATCCACACCTTCCTTCAGGGGCCCAGGAGACCCCCCTCCTCCATTCTTCGTTACTCCCACACTATCATCCATTCCTGCCTGAACAAACAAAGGTTGATCAATATCCATCTGCCTAGCCCCAACATCCTACAAGACCTACATAACCTCCAAAGAAGGTCCTTCCTGTCTAGCACCCAATGTCCCTTGATCCAAATTAATTAATCCTGGGTTCACTTCCTGCTGGCTGAGATCATCCAACACCTCAAACCTATTAAAAGTGTCCTCATCCTGCCTTTCCTTAAAGGTCCTTTTTTGCCCCCGATTCCTATTACGAGCCTTGACAAGGGAAAAACCATACTCACCAGTACCATCACCCGGAATAGGCTCCTTCCCCTTAACCACCCTAGATAGGTTGCGAGGAGGCTGAGAGGGATGTGGATCCATAGGCTTAGCCCTAGGGAACCTACGCTACAAGTTCCCATATTCATGAAAAAAATGACACTAAAAGGGTAAGGTCTCATAGTCCAGTTTTTGAATCCAAGTATGAGCTGCACTCAGCTATGGGAATCAGCAATGGCTTGTGATCAATTTTGCATATAAAACAGAAGTCATTGCCTTTGGTGTGTTGCTATGAGGCCGGCTTCCAGGAGCATTGAAGCCACCAATCTGATACATCAGCCAGCACTAGCATTCAAGCTGGAAACCACGACAATCAACCGCAAATTGGGACTAATTTGGGAGTTCTCAATCGTGATTAGGCTGCATGCCTGACTTTAAAAGCAAGCCCACGGATTGTAAAGAGACCACCGCTGAGCCTATTCAGGCCGACCGTGCAGTGAAGAGGCCTGTAAAATAGTTGTTTGCAAGAGCCTAATCTCTATCTCTCCTTCCGACAACCATGTCCTCTGAGCCCATGATTCCAAAAATTGTAGTGAGACTCTCAAACCCATAAACTTGCAATAAAATGAATGCTTTGAATAGTATTCAATATCATCAACAAGCATCTCCATCAGAATAACCAATTTTGACCTCTCCTTGCACCTCTCTAGACACCCATTAATCTTCACAATCCAAGATCCCCCAAACGAACCCGAACCATACATATCCAACTCCGAAGAAAATAAATTATTATCAATTATCTTCACATTACGTAGGGCTTTAGACAAACGCAACATAAGTCATCTTAGGACTGCTTGAGATGATTCCTCATGAGACATTGAAAGCTGACTAAACAGTCCTAAATTGCAATGAATAAAGGAAAATTTATAACTGGGTGAACGGAGGAGCCTGCACCCACCCTTGCAAAATAATGGCCTTACTAGCCTCGACTCCTGAGAGAGCAGCCTCCGCTACCCGGTGACGCTCCCACCAATCCATTACATTGGACCCACACAATCCACAAAAAAAACAAGGCATATTGTCCTCCACGGCGAGATGCCACGTTCAACCCTCACGGCCGGCCCACCTAAACCAGTGAGGCGTGTTCTCAAGGAAAAAAGAAGTGATGTGCAGTCATTGCAACACTCCTCTCCACACAGCCACAAGGAAGAATCCCTAGCATGTGAGTCTTAGACAGTTCCAACACCCCTCGGAATACTGCTTAATTCCCCTACAATGCATACGCGAGGGCTTCGTGAGCCTAGGGGCACTTGATTTCCCTGGCCAGAATTATAGGTAGACGACTCCGCCGGAATTGGTAGTGAACCATCATGAGATTCTTGTAACTATATTTGATGTTTGTATTAGATAAGTTTCCCCCCAATATTATAGAGGTATCAGCGGTATATTTAGACCATAATTACTTAAAACCTTGATGTTTGAGTTTTTAATAATACTGCACTGATACTATGATTCCTTTCTGTTCATGTGAGCTAATCCCTCTACCTTGATAATAAAATTCATTGAAATTTTTTATTTGCAGTAGGATATAATTGATCATGGAAACAAGGTGCTAATCCTTCTTTGCTTTGTTGTGGACCTTCAAAGGCGATAAATTCTTCACTGGTAGGATCCTTCATATGTGGGATAACTTCTTGATTGATGTCTTCAACTGGATCTTGTGAAATATTAGATTTTGATGGCCCTTCAAAATATATTGGTGCTTCTTTGACTGTTGTATACCCAATGCTCTGCTACTCAGGATTATCAGTTATCTTTGCTGATTTTAAGATATTGTGCTCCATATTTTCATACTCAATGTCTTCAATCTGCCCGAAGGATGTTTCTAATTTTAATGCTTCTTCTTGATCCATTTCTAATATGTCTCTAGTTTTTGCTATGTCTTGATCATGTGTAAAGATGTTAAGAGTAGGCGACTCTTGTTCCTTGGTAATGATATCGAACTATGAGACTCTTTCTTGGATGAAGATCATCTACATGTCCATTAGGAGTAAGCATCTCATGGGTATATGTATGTTTGCTTAGCATATGGATGTGTTCTTCTTTTGGAAAACCTTGGATGTCTTGGAAGATATCTGCCAAGTCATTGTAGTATTTTGATGATAGGGATTCTTGATCTTGACTTTGTGTGGTATTATATTTGATATGCTTTGGTTCGTACTCTTGAAATGGATCAATTTCAAAGAAGGGATTGCTTGTAAAGGATCCTCAGATTTCCTCAAAATGTGGACATATGGGTGATAGCTCTTGGCTTAGATTTTTTGCATTAGGTATAAGTGTTGGATTAATAGTCTCTTGGTTACCAATATGTACTGCCATGAGGTTGGATGATGTCAATATATCTTGGGCTGGATCATTGCTAAACTTTGGTGATTGATTTTGGTCATGCTTTGGACTAAATTTCTGATGTATTTCCTCTTGCTCATTGGATGATGTAGATATATTGTCAATGTGATAAGTGATAGATAGCTCTTGATCATTGTTTTTAACTTTTGAGGTTGAGATATTATCAATGTTGTCATTAGTGTTCAGACCTTGAATGTTGTTTTCAATAGCTATTTCTCCTTGATCAATAAGGTCTTGGATGAGTCTTTTGAGTGTAACACATTTTGATGCATCATGACCTTTTACTCCATGGTATTTAAAATAGGTTTTGTCATCATACCATGGGAATTTGATGGTAGGTTCACCACTTTGTGGCTGTTTTGGAAGCGTGATTTGGCATCGACTAATTGGTTTAACACATCCTCAATTGGCTCCCCTAAAGGAGTGTATTTATGTTCAGTAGTGTGGTTGGATTGTGAGGATTGTTGTGGTGGAGATGATTGTTGTATTTGAGATGGAATTTCTTGTTGGTTTTGAGATTGCCGATCTTAATGATGTTGTAGTTGATGATTTTGATGTGGATATTACTAATTTTGATTTTGTGACCACTGATGTTGATTCACTTGATTTTGTGGATAGACTTTGTTGTTGATATGAATCAATGTTTTGACGATATTGGTTGATGTGGATATTGAGGTGTTTCTGGAATGATGTTTGTCTATTTTTTATATGCAATTCCTAGACGTTGAACATGGTATTGGTGATATGTCATATTTTGATTTCGTTGAAGTTCCTCCTTCTTTTTCTCAACTTCATTTATGGCAATTTGTTGTTCTAGACTTAGTCCTTGATGTTGTTGCCCTACTTGATGTTGTGACCCATGATAAGAGTATTTGGGTAATAGATTGATATTGGCATGTTGTTGGGGATGTTATGATGCTTAATACCCTATCGTAAGGTCACTTGGTTTATATTCCCATGGGTCACTTCCATTGTTTGTGGTTTTTGTTGGTGGTACGCTAGTGCTACTTTTTTTGGCCTCCATGTTTTTCTGTGTTGTGATCTTGTAATTATCATAAACAAGTGCCAAGTCTTTGTGGAAGTTTGGTGACTTCTAACTATGGAATGAAAGAATGCTTTTTTTTTTGATATTTTTTTGTTTTTGAGGAAATGAAATTGTGTTTGTTTTTGGGATTTTCTTTTTCTAAAAGAGGATGGTATTTATTGCCACATGAGAGGTGGTAATATAGGCCTTTTGGCCACAAGATCTGCTTTTCGTTCTTCTTTATCTAGGATGTTTTTTGCATTTCTCCACTGGTTTGGTGTTTCATTTTTCTCAAATATGAAGCTCCTCAAACTAATAATTATGTTTGTTTGTTCTCCTTCAATTAGCTCAAAGTTTGGTTGTATGATAGCTAGTGTAAGGTTCGGTTGTTGAACTAGAGCAACTAGATGTCAAATGGTCATAAGGTGAAATTGTTGGTGTTTTGATATGGTTGTTGTGATTCTAAAGACCCCAAGGTTTGAGTGATGTTTTGGGATGATTCTATTCTTGGAACTAAAAATGTCGAAAGGATTGGATAAATATTTCACTTATTTTTCTAGAGGATATGTTGCAAAAAGGCTTACTTGAACTAACCTTGAGGTTCAAGCAATTGTTGATATCTTAGAAGTGTGGGTGAGGGAATAATCCAAGTTTGTTTATTTTGATTTTGATTTCCAAAAATAGGATGGAATGTTGAAAGTGGATGAAGGACTATATGACGTATCTTGGGATTCCAATTGTTTCGTTCCAACAAGGATCTTGTAACCAACTTCAAATCATTTTTTCTAATTTTCAACAGGACACAGAGCAAGAGCGATAGGCTTGAGGCAAAAGCGGCCAGTTTTGAGCAAAAGTGACAAATTTTGTCAACTGCAACTAGGTTTTTGTCAAGTGCACTAAGTTTTGAAAAGCAAGTGTGAATAGAGATTTCAAGTGTAGCCTCTATGTGTAGCTTTCTCAATGCGGTGAATCACACAGTAAAAAATGAGCTATTTTGGCAAATGCGGCTATATTTTAGCAAGTGCGTTAGGAAAATTGTCAAATGTGACACAAAAAGATCAAGTGTGGCTAGTTTTGTAGCAAGTGTGCTAAGTTTGTCAAAAGCGACAAATTTTGATCAGTAGCTATCATAAGAAAAAGAACAAAAGCGAGCTATTTTTGGCAAGTATGACCAATTTTTGGTCAAGTGTGGTAGAAATAGTAGCAAAAGCAACCTCTATTCAAATTTGTTTTCCAGTTTTTGTATTTGGTAGCAACTTGGATGATTTTGTTTGATCTGTTTCGAGATTTGGAAAGTGATGTCATGCAATGTACAATAATCAAAACTTATGTGACCAAAATGTCTATACTTTAAGCACATTTCCCTCCATGAAAGCTCAAAGTTCATAGAGGTAGAAATGCTAAAGTTATAGTTTCCAATGTTTACCTTTTTCTTAATGCGACTTGAAATGTGAGCCTAAACATTCAAAAACCTTCAAAGATATGTGTTTAGGATATCTTTTAGGGGATGCAAATATCTGGCTCTTTTCAAAGGATTCACACTGAGTCAAAAGGGTTTACAATTTTAGAACCATGTTAAGTGCTTGTTTTGATGTGTTCATTTTTAATTCAAGCGCAAAGTTTAATTTTTTTTAAAGTAACCAAATAGATCTTGGAAATTTTGTGACGACAATGTACACCCTAGGGATAGACACTTCCTCCTAGATGGGCTTACCTCATGCCCCAAAGGGATGGTTTTGCATGCAATTAATGGAGAGGTTTTTAAGCTCAACCATAAGTTGGACTTGGTAAATAACTTCTTAGAATCAAAGTTCTGATGCACTGCTTCAGAGTATGTTTTAGATAAAAGGGGTGGCTTCTACAAACATTGGTTCTTAGTCATGTTTAAGGATAATAGGAGAGACATTCGTCAGTATAGAACAACAAAACCAGGTGGGTGATGAACTTTCTTCACACCCACAATAATCTATATAGTGGACCAAAACAAAAGTATCACTTGGGTTGTTCCCTCTCACAAGTTGGGAGACAAGCCCTCTAAAGGTATGCTTTGAAGTAAAACAATGTGTGAAACTCAAGATGATTTTCATCACCCAAGATCATCAAAAAGGCTTGAGGGGAGAGGATAGTCACCTAGTTTTCCAAAAATGGAATACACAGTATACACTTCATTGCAATGTTCTTTAAGTTCAAAAAGTGGAAAAATGAAAATAAAAAAAGAAAAGTAAAATGAAATTTAGAAGTGTGTACAAAATAACAATGGTTCTTTTTATGTTCACCAAATTGAAATATTCTAGATTTCAGACAAGAATATCACAATGTGCAAAACAAGAATTTGATTTGTTCATTTTTAAGCACCAACCAAAGTGTTTGTTCTAAACCTTGTCCTTAATGGTCAACAAAATAAATCGTGCATTTGGCAACAAAATAAAAACATTTTGGTCAACAAAAATCAAACATTTTTTAGAGCACCAAAATCAAAATGTTCGTTTGTGGGGTTATTTTTAAGCACCAATTTGAAATTCTCTAACTATGAAAGCTCTAAAAAATTCATTTTAGATGCACCAAAAATTGAAATGTTTGTTTGTGGGGTTCCTTTTAAGCACCAATTTGAAATTCTCTAACTATGAAAGCTCTGAAAAATTCATTTTAGATGCACCAAAATTGAAATGTTTGTTTGTGGGGTTCTTTTTAAGCACCAATTTGAAATTCTCTAACTATGAAAGCTCTAAAAATTTCATTTTAGATGCACCAAAATCAAAATGTTTGTTTGTGGGGTTCTTTTATGCACCAAATTTAAAGTTTTAAGCTTCCAGAAAAGTTGAAATCTAGGACAAATTCGCCTTCTACACAATAATATGATAGTGTTTTGTCATATCCTTGCAAATCTTGTATAAAAAAAATTAACCTATAAACAAAATCTAGTATATTAAATTAAGTGAAATTAACTTTCGACTTTTGAGACAAAACTTAACAGGGCAAAACAAGAAAAAGCAGTCAAAAAGCGGCACAACAACCGAGAAAGCAAAAAGCACAAGAAAAGTTAAAAAGCGGCCTCTGTTTTAAGTAAGTGGCCTAAAAGTCAGTTACTATATTTTGAAAAGCTCAAAAAATTTAGAGCGTAAAACTTGTGTCAAGTGCACAAAGTGAGTCAGTTTTATGAGATTTTGGAACCCGCATAAATAAAAGATTTCTCAGTTTTCAGACACACCTTCAAATTTAGCTCAGAAAACAATTAGTGTTAAGGACCATGGTCCCACCGAGCATGCCAGAATGTGTAAGGGGGAAATCAATGGTGATACAATGAGATAAATTTAATGAATTGAAGCTAATCTAACTCAAAACAAGAATCAAGATTTATGCCCATTACTCACGAAATGAATGATACAAGAACAATGAATTCAAGAAAAGTAAATGAAACAAAACAAGAATAAATGAATTCACTAAGCTATATTGTTACCCATCTCATGTCAAAGTGTGTTTACAAAAATGTTGGGTTGTTTGTATCAATGTGAAGCCTCCATTGTGCGTGCGAAAGCTTTAAGAACATGCGTGTGTTGATCGAAGATATGTGTGATGCTTTGTCAAAAGTGTCAATTAAGATCTTGGCATTACTTTGTTGTATAAAATAGGTTGATTCTTCAATGGTTTTTGAGAAGAAAGATGGTTCATTATGTAAGTTTTGTGCTTCCAAGGCTTGGTGGTATGTGGATTGCGTAGTAGAATATCTTGATTGTGGTCCGAAAGATGTTGAGAGGGATTTGGATGGGCATGTCATTGCATTTTGATTACGTAATTAGTGTGATTGAAGAAATCATTTCGAGTGTTCAATGGGATTGAAGAAATAGATTGAATAATCTATGGGATTGAAGAATAGATTGATCTATCATAAAATAGATGGATCAGTTAGGCAATCAGAATGAGCAATCCATGGTTCATAATTTACTCATTTATGAAAGTGGGTGAGGATAATTAATTAATTGATTTAATTAATTAATCTTTTTGGAGTTGAACATGCAAATCAAGTTTGAATTTTGCAAACAAATTTTTATTTGTTTGCTTTGATTTTTGATGATGTTTTGAATAATTAAATTCAATTATTTAAATTTGGGAGAAAGTGACATAATTAAATTATTATGTTTTAATAATTTAGTTGACTTTAGGGGAATAAAGTGAATTAGTGACATAATTAAATAATTGACGTTATTTAATTAATCGGGAGGAATAAAGCTAGATTAGGACTTTATTAAATAAATTAAATTTATTTAATTTGTCAAAATTGATGAAAAAGTGAATTAATTAAATAATGTCATTTTATTCAATTAATAGAAATTTAGGGTTTTCAATACTTTTGATGCTTTTGATGTGTAATGCAGTGATATTCAATGATAATAATGCTGATGATGAGAAAATGTCATTTAGGACGTGTGATAAGTGTAAGGTCAAATTTACATGTCTACAAATACAAATAATTTTTTAATCCTATGATAAAATATTCCAATATTAAATGTGATTTTTATGGACAATAACTTTGCTTACAATTTAAATATTATTAATATTATCTCATCTATAAAATATTACAATTTATAATATCTATATTTTGTAGCACTCGTGTATATTTCACATTCTTTTAGCATGCTAATATTAATGTTAATTTTCCTTCAAATTAAATTAAAATTTATCTCATTTTTAATAGTGTTTGCGTGCTCTGCAAGCCGAGCTAGGGCGACCGTGCCCTAGCTCGTTCTCTGTGTGTTGCTCGCTTCTGCGTTGTGGGGGGGGTTTTGAAGCTATCGGGGTTGTGGTGGTGGGGTTTTTTTCTTTTCTGGAGGCCTTCTTGCTGCTGTTTGGGTGGCTTGTGGGTGGAAGGGTTTTGATCCTTCCCTTGGGGTCTTTTCTTTTTTTCCATTTCTTGCAAAAGTGTCTTGGGGGTTTGCATGCTTGCTAGGGATCTTGTTTTTTGCTATGCCGGGTGGGGAAACATCTGGGGCTAGCCCCAAATTGGATTTCCGATCAGCATTTGGTTCGAAGCCTTCGGCGCATGGAGTGAATGTTTTTGATAATATGTTGTTTTCTTCAAAGATGGAGATGAATGATCTAGGATCGGTTAGTGGTTCCCGAATAATGAAGATTAATGGGTGTTTGGAAAGATGCAAAGAGCAACTAAAGTTGATTATCCCAATGGAAATGCTTGCAGATGATATTGAATACTATTCAAGGCACTCTTTTTATTGCAAGTTCATGGGTTTGAGAGTCTCGCTGCATTTTTTTTTTTTTTTTTCTCAACGGACTTGGATGCCGGAGGGGGAGATGGAGATTAGGCTCCTTGCGAACAACTTTTTTATGGTCTCTTTTGATTGCATGGCAGATCGGAATAAGGTCTTCGAGGGTGGCCCCTATTTTTATAACCAGGTGGGTTTGTTTATCAAGCCATGGCATGCTGGCTTCAACCCGACTGAGGCAATACCGAGTCGGATCCCAGTTTGGGTTCGGTTGTTGTGGTTTCCAGTTGAGTGTTGGTGGGATGACGTGTTGCATTTGGTGGCTTCAATGCTCGGTAAACCTGTTGAGTCTTCACTACAGACGCAGTATAAAAAGGTAATGACTTTTGCTCGTATCTGTGTAGAAATTGATTTAAGCAAGCCACTGCCAGATTCTGTTGAAGTGAGTGCTGGATCATATACTTGGGTGCAACAGCTAGATTATGAAACCCTACCTATTCGGTGTCATCTTTGTCATGAATATGGTCACTTGCAGCGTAGGTGCCCTAGGGCTAAGCCTGTGGTGCCCCAACCTTCTTAGCCTTCTCGTAATCCACCTAGGGTTGATAATGGTAAGGAGCCTATTCTGGGTGATGGTAATGGAGATGATGGTTATGTCCTTGTCAAGGCTCGCAATAGGAATCGAGGCCAGAAGCGGACCTTGAGGGAGAGGCAGGATGATGAAACTTTTAATAGGTTTGAGGTGTTGGATGATCTCAGCCAAGAGGAAGTGAATCTGGGGTTGATGAACTTGGATCAGGTAACTTTGGGTACAGGACAGGATGGGCCACCATTGGACACCATGCAGGTTGTGCAGGAGATTGGGGTTGGACAGATGGATACGAATCAACAATTGATTGTCCAGACTGAACAAGAATCTTCTATTGGAGCTTCGAAGAGTGGTGGAGGTGGTTCCCCATTGCCCCTGAAAGGAGGCAAGGATGTGGGGAAGAGCTCTTTGGCCTCCTCTCATTTGGGTATTCAGCAAAATGAACTGAAGAAAGGGGTTGGTGACAGGACTTCCAAGCTGGGAAGGAAAAAGGATATGGAGAAGATTAAATTAACTGGGGAAACTTTGGTGGAGTCGGGGTCAGTCAAGACTCTGGATTCACATTTTTCATGCCCCTAGAAATGATTGTTCTCTCATGGAATGTAAGGGGCTTGAACAGTGGCCCTCGACAAAAAGTTGTCCGTGATTTGGTTAGGAATCATTCTTCGGATGTTCTTTTTCTTCAGGAGACTAAATTATCTATAGATAATATGTTGGCCATGGCTCCTAAGTTGTGGAAATATGGTGAATGCCAGTGTGTGGGGGCTCTTGGTGCTTCCAGAGGGGTGGCTTGCTTTTGGAACCCTCAGAAGATTTTCCCTCTCTGGTGGATGTCCTCTAGATCCTCTATATCCCTAGTCGCCTCTTAGTATGAGACTGGTGAGTATATTCTCCTCTCTAATGTGTATGCTCATGTTGAGTTTCTGGGTAAACAAATTATATGGTCCCATCTTCGTTTTGTTCGTAGCTTAGCTCCTTACCATCCGTGGGTTATGGCTGGCGATTTTAGTGCTATTGTGGAGTTGTCTGAGAAAAGAGGTGGAATTCCTAGGTTGGAGCCTTCTGCTCTGTTATTCAGAGATAGCATTTCTGAATTAAATCTTATTGATGTTCTTCCAAGTAATGGTCGCTTCACTTGGAATAATAGGAGAATTGGTGAGAGTTGTGTTGCTGAGAGGCTGGATCGATTCTTGGTTTCCTGTTATTGGGTTGGAGACTTATGGTCCACTTGATCTGAAATTCTTGATTGGAGAGGTTCTGATCATTGGCCTATTAAGCTTAGTATTATCTCTACTCGAGTGCCTCGTTCTCCCTCATTCAAGTTCCAGCTTATGTGGTTATGGGATCCTACTCTTCATGAACATGTGGCTGAGTGGTGGCGGATTGGTAGACCAACTTTTGGTACAGCAATGTACACATTCTCCAAGCTTCTTCAGTTTGTCAAATATCAGCTTAAAAGGTGGAATCAACAATGTTTTGGTAATATATTTCATGCTAAGGTTGCTTCCCAGGAGGAGTTGAATAATATTACGCGGTTGATTTGTGAGAATGGGGCCTCTGAGGATCT
Source organism: Sequoia sempervirens (assembly GCA_007258455.2). Lineage (NCBI taxonomy): Eukaryota > Viridiplantae > Streptophyta > Pinopsida > Cupressales > Cupressaceae > Sequoia > Sequoia sempervirens. The sequence continues at coordinate 2,119 of VDFB02101418.1, read as the reverse complement.
TCTAAGGGAGGAGGCTAAGACTTTGAAAGTGGTTGAGGAATTTGAATTGCGGGAAGAAATCTATTGGAAGCAAAAGGCCCGAGTTGAATGGTTACAGGAAGGTGATAAAAACACCGCCTTGTTCTTCAATTCTGTGAAGGACAGGAGGCATGGTAATTCCATTCCTATTCTGGTGAATGATAGGGGTGAACATCTTGCCTCGTTTCAAGAAATCTCTGCTGAGGCATCTCAGTATTTTGCTACCTTATTTAGGGAGGATTCATGAGGGGGCTCTGTTGAGGAAGCATAGGTTCTTTCTTGTATTCCTCAGTTGGTCTCCAGGGAGGCGAATGAGTATCTGATGAAAGATATCTCTCTTGATGAGTTGGAGGGGATTGTGTTTCAGATGAAGAAGGGTAAAGCTCCTAGTCCCGATGGTTTCCCGATTGAATTTTTTCAGGAATTCTGGGATATCATAAAGTTGGATCTTCTGGCGGTTGTCCTTGAGTCCCAGAGGAATAAACAGATGCTTCGTGCTCTGAATTCCACCTTCCTTGCTCTCATACCCAAGTGTGAAGGGGCTGATAGGTTATCTTAGTTCCAACCTATCTCTCTTTGCAATGTGGCTTATAAAATCATTTCTAAGTTATTGGCTAAGAGATTGAAGAAGTGGCTTAAAGTGCTGATTTTAGAGGAATAGAGTGGATTTGTGGCGGGTCGACAGATTCTTGACGGGGTTGTCATTGCTACGGAGACCATCCACTCCATGGACAACTCCCACGAGAAGGCTATGTTCATTAAGCTGGATATGGCTAAGGCTTATGACAGGGTTAGATGGTCTTTTTTTGCAAAAGATCCTTGTTTCTTTTGGTTTTGGTGAGAAGTAGATCCAATGGGTCATGAGTTGTGTCACGTCTGTTTCCTTCTCAGTTTTGATAAATTGAGATCATTCTGAACTTTTTGGTGCCTCAAGGGGTTTGCGCCAAGGGGATCCTCTTTCTCCATATCTTTTTCTACTTCTTTTGGAAGGCCTTGGACATTTGTTGAAAAGAAGGGTGGAGCTTGGCATCATTCAGGGTTGGCGATGGGGTGGAGACTTGCCTCCGCAATCTCATTTGCAGTTTGTTGATGATACTGCCCTAATGGGGATGGCTACTATTAGGGAAGCTACTAACTTGAGGCAGGTGTTGGACATATATCTTGTTGCTTCAGGACAATTGATTAATGAGGAGAAGTCTTCCATATTCTTCTTCAATACACCGACCCCCATACAGAGAAGAATTGCTAATATCTTGAGGTTTCAGATAGGGGTTCTCCCTTTGACGTATCTGGGTTTCCCAATTTCTGTTCGCCATCTTCCCAAGGGTTCTTGGCAGAATATTATTGATAAGCTCCGTGCAAAAGTTAATCATTGGACCCACAGATGGTTGTCTTTTGCGGGGCGGGTTCAGCTTCTCAAGTCGGTGGTGCAGGCTCTCCCTACCTACAGATGTATGCTTCAGGTGGCTCCGATGGGTTTTCTGAGGGAGTTGGATTCTCTTGAAAGGCAATTCTTATGGGCGGGAAGTTTGGCTTCTTCCAAGTGGAGCCTGGTTAGGTGGGATGTTGTGTGCAGCCCAAAGCAATTTGGTGGTCTTGGTCTTCGACAGTCTGCGTTATTTGGAGTGGCTATGGTTGCTAAGCTATTTTGGAGATGGTGTGTGGAACAGGATCAGCCGTGGGCCAGGATATTATCTCATAAGTATTTCCCGGGGATTCCACGGCAGGATCTCCCTCGTTACCCTCTTGAGGGGAAAGGTTCAGTGATTTGGAATACTCTTCAGAAGGGTGCAAAGCTTATCAAGGAAGGTTTATTTTGGATTTGTAGATGGGGAACTGAAGCTCTCTTCTGGTCGGATTCTTGGGATGGATTCCCTCCACTTACTTCTCAGTTCCCCAACCTACTTCCTTTGTGCCAAAGATTTCTTGAGGCTGGCTGGGCTAGGGTGAGTGACTTCAAGTCTGTTGCTTCTTTTGGTCAGTTGGAGGTAGCTCATTGGAAGGATCCCGCAGAGTGGCCACATTTGGGACTTGCGGAAGAAAGTGCTGAGCTTCACAAGATTCTTCATAGTAGGAGTTGTAGTTCTCTTCTAGAAGAGGA
>VDFB02101417.1:0-15327 GCA_007258455.2 Sequoia sempervirens | reverse complement strand
GATGAGTATAAGGAACTATGCATTGCAAGTATATCCACTATGTTGTACAAAAATTCTCAATCCTATTGTTGGCATACTCACCCCTATTATTAGTCTAAAGAACCTTGATAAAAAATATGATTATTTTTTGGCAAGATCCTTGAAGTCTTAATTTTTTTTGAAAGATTTAGATTTTTTTGAAGGAATTAGATCCATGTGTATATGGAGAAGTTTTCTATGAATGTGAGAACATACCTTGCATTAGTGAAAGATGGATGGGGAGATGCCCCTAATACATCATTGTGAAAAAGCTCCAACACTTGTGTAACCATCCATGATTTTCCTTGATTGAATTTCCCTTCATGACGCTTCCCAAGGGTGAAACCCTCACAAGAAATTTAGAGAATTTAACTTTGGGAAACATTGTAACCATATCCTACTTAGTTTCTCAAGGTAGTAGTGGTTAAGGTGGAAAAACAACTCATTCCATAATTTTATAACTCCATATATGACTAAGAAATTTTGTAGGAGAAACATTAGGTGCAAAGTAAGAGAAGGTGTACAACCTAGCTTGGTGATATACCTTCAAAAAGCTATTTTTTTGTTTTGTAAATCTCTAATCTCAATTGAGTTTTGAGAAAAAATAATTACCATTCCCTTCCATATATATAGGCAATTTGATACATTGATAGGATATTACTTGAAAGAGAAGGTATACAAAATATTTGTGAATGTTCCACCTTTGACTTCAAGTGGGCCCTCTCCATGCAACTATTTTTAAAGTTTTATCACCCACAGTGATAGAAGACATACCACAAGGAAGAAAATTCAACCTATGGAGAACCCATGTGGTGTGGGAAATGTGATTCAATGATCGAAGATGGAGCTAATGAAGATGCAATTACAACTAGATCCTTTCCCTTAGATTTATCTTTACCTTTTTCCTTCATCTTAGTAGATTCTTGAGTTGATGAATATTATTTGATAGATTCAAGGAACTCTATGTTATTCTTCTCAAGAAGATTTGGGAGGTGGTCACTCTATTTCTTCATACATTTGTGCTCATCATGCCTAAATTACTTATAATAGGAACACTTAACATTATATTTCTATGGTTTCCCTTGGTTTGAATACTCTTTAATGTTGGTTTTGGAGGATTAATATTTTTTATCTTTCTCAAAATAGCCTTGTCCTTCTAAGTGTTTTTCTTCTTCCCTTTTTGTTTGAAGCTTGTTGTTTCCCATTCTTCGCAATGAGGGCTTGAGGTTTTGATGACTTCAATGTTCCCACCTATATTAAATTATCCTACTCCTTAGTCAAGTCAGTAATGAAGCTATCTAGAGAAGGAATTTTCCACATGGTTCTAAGAGTCCTTTTCATAGAGTATAAGGTCTATACAAAAACAAAAAATTAAGACCTAATTTGGAGAGAATAGAAAGAGCTAGTTAATCCTAATTTTTCTCTATTCCACATTATTTCAACTACAACCTTAGTCATTTGAATTAGTGATGAATTCCTATAGGGCGTCAAAGGAACCATGGCTCAAAATCATGAGACCATTATCCAATTCATGAATTTTAATTTCATCCATCTTCCAAAATATTTTTTCTAAGGAAATCCAAACTTCATTGGTTGTGTTCAAGGCTTCTACATAAAAAGAGGAGTTCAAGGGACACATTAAGACATATGAATTTGAAGGCTTGATCATATTTGTTAAACCATTTTTCTTTCCTCACCAATAGGTTATTTCTTAGTGCCCTTTGTTACCCTATACAACCCTTTATTCTTTAGCACAAGTTGTACCTTTAGTTTCCAATCATGATAATTAAATAGTGTTAAAGGAATGACAATTTTATTTGAATCCAAGCTAGAAATGAAAAAAATTAAATCTAGAAGTGCACAAGGAAAAACACAAAAAGACTCCCCTTGATTCAATATTGTGAGAAATCCCCTAGATTTTAGCACTTCATGTGTCCAATGAGATGGAAAAATGACACTTTTTAAGTGATAATATTCTTAATGGATTTACTTTTTTAAAAAATAAATGACACTTAATTTGAGTTGCTAATCAAAAGTTACTACACTTTTTCTATTTTATTATATTATCTATTAATTTATTCCTTTTAAATGGAAATCAGAGAAGGGGCTAAACATAAGCCCTTGCTAGTAGGTAGCCTAATATTTAATCCCTAATATGACCTTGTCATATGACTAGGGGCTAACCTAGTTGGTGGCTTCCCCCCTTTCAGTCATGTAACTTTGATGTAAATGTTGATGTCATAGCATTATGCCCTTCTATTAAATAATAACTCTCACACCTGTGTTATATTTGGAAAGTTCTTGGTTGCCATTGTTGGTTCTCTTCTGTAATGTCATAAAATTGCACCCTAGGGGAAATTTCACATGTACACATTTAGCCTTGCATTTAATATACCTAAGCACATTTATGATAAGAACCTCATAGGTCTGATTTCATGATTCCAAATTCATGAGGAGCAATGATGAAGTAACAATAGTCTGCCATCACATTTCTTGAAAACTGATGTGTTGGACACCTTCACAGTGCATGGACGTCTATGCAGTGCACTAGCATCCACATAATTTTCTAAGTTTGAAATGTGGAATCTTGGAATCCTAACTCCCGACATGTGTCCTTGCAATAAAAAAATTGAGTGTAATGACTCCTTCCACATCTTGTAGTGCAACAAAACTCTTCCTTTGCTCTCATTTTGGGGGTTCCTTCTCATTCTCAGACTTGAATCTTTTCAATCTTACTCTATTCTCTAGCTCTTGCTTCTACAACAAAGCTCTACTAGATTGAGGCCCCTCCAATATCCTAGGCTCTCTTCTTAGCATTCATTGACATGTCTGTGCATTCAAGAGGGGGTTGAGGATTGTTGGTAACACTCTCTTGTTCTTATCTATTTGCGAATAGATTACTTTATTCACTTTGCTAATTTTTGGTATGAGTTCTCCTCCTTGAGTAGGGATTGCTTTTACCACTCCTTGTTTGTTCATTTTGTCTACTTTTCCTATCTATCTAGCTATCCATGGAGGTGGTAACACCAAAGTGGGGGTTTGATTGTGACAAGCCTTAAAATAGCCCCAACATTTTTCCACATTTTTCTTGTGTGCAGGTTGTCGAAGTGAATCTTGGGGAAAGGTTTCAAGCGTGTAATCATTTGTAAGTCTATCCTTGGCTCTCCCTTGCATTTTCTAGCATTTCCCGCTTTCTATTTATCTATTTTGTTGAATATACCTTAGGTTTGAGTATGTTTGTAGGGTTAAAGCATTTTTGTTCAAGGTTCTGGTTCTCTATTTGTCTTGGATGCTAGTGCATCCCTTGGAATCTAGTGCACCATGCTAGCATCTTGATACTGTGCTATAGTCCTTTAGTCGAGAGCTATTACTTTTGAAGTAGAGATCTCAAAACCCTACTCCTTCGGATTCTGAAGTAGTCTTCTTGAATACTATCCCTAGTATGATCTTCTTTGTAATTTATTCATTCAATAAAGCTTACAGTAGTTAAAGGAAGTTCTCTCCCTGAGAGTCTCATGAGAATGAAGAGACTCATGAGTAGAAAATCCACCTTCTCTTACATTTTGGTGAACTCAATGTGAAACATGTCAGATATTATTTTTGTAAATTTTTAATGTTTATGATAATTCCTTCTCTAAGGAAGATTTCGATATGTTGGATGATGCTCTAGATGATTTCTTAGAAGCATATTCCTCTTCTTGGAGATCTTACAAGAAAAATTCTTCTTCACAAGATGAAGAGTTAGTGAATGTTGTTGTAGTATATGTGGCTTCTCCAAGGAATAAGAGACCTATTGTTCACTTGAATCTAGCTATCCCTTCTCCTAAGAAGATTCATTCCATCTGTGGGGTCCCATATTCTGATGACTTTGATAGACTTTTATACCAGGTTTGTATGAGCCATAAACTCTAGTTCTTATAATTCTATAGCACACACATACAATACTATAAGAAATCAATAGAACTTGAATAAACAAACTTCTGCTTCTACACCTTAACCTACTTAAGTTCCTACTTCTTTTCCACCTTCTCAACCAAGTCTTCCTTCAACACCTAGAGACTATGATCTTGTCGAGCAACTTCATGTTACTCTGGCTAAGATCTCACTTTGGGATTTACTTCAAACAACTCTGATTTATCAAGGTATGCTCTAGGAGGCCTTGCAAAAGATCCCTTTTCTTGATTTTGTTAGGCCAATGGATGTTAATGCATTGATGGCTCATATTCATGCAGATTCATTGAATATCATGTTTTATCAGCAGGAACTTCCACCCTAGATGTATAGAAGTAAGCAGACCCTCTAATGATCATAGATAGTGTTAATACCATTGGTCTTAGATGTACCCACATTGACACTAGTTTGGATCTTAATGGTTGTGGTATGGATCTATTACCTAAGATTAATGTTGATTCTTCTTCTTTAGCTACTTCTCTATACATTCATGGATTTGATAACACTGGTTGTCAAGCTCTGGGCACCATAATCTTTCCTTTAAAGCTAGGACCTGTTACCTTTCCCACTCTAGTTTATGTGATGCCTAGCCCTTTACCTTATAATATTCTTTTGGGAAGACCTTGGATTCAGGATATGGGAGCTGTGACCTCTACTCTACATCACTGTTTAAATTTTGTAGCTAACAATCAAGTTGTGGGTATGTGCAGCATCATGATGGGCCAAAAAGTGGCGATATGATGGGTATATGTAGGGTATGTGGTTGACGACTTTTTTTTTACCCAAAATTGATGAAACAAAAAGGGTTTCTAAAAGAGATTCCTCAACTCTCCACCAAAGTGTAATATAAAATTATGCTTTACTTTGAATTCTAATTAATACTATTATTAATTTTCTATTTGAATTCACGAAAGTCCCTCGATTGATATATCATTGAAAACATCTATAGATTTTAAATATATCACATTTTTGAATCCAAAACATGCATCACATTCTATGCTTCACATACTATAGGATTAAAAAAAATTGAATTTCATGAAGCTTTGACCGCTAGGGTGGCTCTATTATATGAGTTTTTATATATTTTAAAAAATTGTAATAAAAAATCTATAATTAATTATTTACTTGGAAAAAAAATACAAAAAAAATATGCATCACATCCGACATGAGTCCTCTACTTATATATGTAAATTTTATAAAAAAATATTATCATTTTATTTTGGTTAGTCGCTAAATAGACACCCAATTTTATTTTTTTCTTCTTCCCTAAAATTTAAGTACTAATGCAGATTGAAATTTCAAATTTTCACCAAATAGATTTTTAAAAATAAATAAACCTAAAACAGTTTAGAAACTATCCAATTTCTACGACTTATTCTTATATATTTTTGAAATAATATAGATAACTTATTCAAATTTTGCTTCGGGTTGCTCTTTAACTTTGATTTTTTGATTTTGCCACTTATGGCTTGTTTTTCCATGATGATCCAGACATACCCTTTGCTCGAAGTGATTGCTAAGGGTGACCTGAATCTATCCATCCACCTTTTGTGGAGCTGTTCACCGACGGCCTCAGTTGTTTCCACTCTTAAGAATTTAATTCTATCACTAACCTATGATGTGATGACATGTTCCTTGGCAGTACCATCTGTGGAGATTTTCCTCAAAGTGAATGTCCTTAAAGAAGAGTAACCTAAAGAAAAAAGTCCTAAGGCTTTCCCTTTTACTTCTTCTTTTGAATTGAATGCATTTCTTGGTGATGATTGGGGGTCCTTAGAATTATTTGAATTATTCATTGGAGAATACAAAGTGAATCTTGTCCACCTTGATCTTCCAATAACTTCAAATACCTCTACTAAGAAAGTTGATCAACATCTTACTAAGAAGGAAAGTTGTGATCCTACCTAAGAACCCAATTGTTCCCCCATTAACAAGGATGATCAAAATTTTGCTGGGGAGGTTAATGTTTGTGATTTCAATGAGAAGGATGGTTGCAATCTTGTAGACACGTTTGAAACTCATTGCTGGAATGATGCTCTCTACATGGAACCACCTTCTTCTAAGGATTTTCAAATGTGTTATGGCCCTAGATACAAACTCATTTCTAAGTATGGTTATGGGCATAAAGGTATTGGGTGTTTTGAACAAGGAATTAAAGTACCTATCCAATTTAAGCCTTGCAAGCATAATTCAGGTTTGGGATGCTCTATTGAACAGTCTAGACAAAAACCATGGTGGAGTGTTAACATATTTTCAATTGAACCTCTCAACTTAGTTCATCCTAAGCTGGTAGAGGATAAAATAGAACCTAATGAAGTTCCTCTAGATGTCTTTTCCTTAGAATAAGTGTTGGAAGAATTCTTAGGTGCCTATTCCCAGTTACCTTCCTTTCACCATAAGTGATGGTTTTTGTATCGCTTGAATAAGCAAGCATACTTTGGAGAATCTATTTTGAATATGGACGAGGAGGCTCCTCTATCTAATGTTGATGATGGTGTCCCAATACCTCATCCTAAAGATCATATTCCTCTCCTTAAGGGGCATAACACTAAATTTTTCATGGACCCTTAATCCTCTTAAAAGGTGATTAAGATCAAAAAATTCCTTTCTTCTATAGAAGCTAAGGAGCACTCTGAACTCTTACATTCTCATCATGATATCTTCACTTGGTCATATGAGGAAATGCTTAGTATTGATGAGTCTATACTGGTTCACAATATTGTCTTATTCTCGATGGCAAGCCTATTAAGCAAAAAATCTAAAAGATCAATCCCAAGGTTGCCTTGTTGGTTAAGACTGAGATAGAGAAGCTATTAAAAGCAAGATTTATTTGTCTGATCGACTATTCACCTTGGATTTCAAATATTGTCACCGTTAGTAGACCTAATGGTTGTATTCATATATTCATTGAATTTCATGACCTCAATAAGGCTTCTCTTAAGGATGGCTTTTTTTTGCCTAATATTGATATGATCGTAGACTTGACTGCAGGCCATTCCTTGTTATCCTTCATGGATGGGTTCTTGGGCTATAACCAGATCCATATTAACCTAGAAGATTAGTATAAGACAACCTTCACTACCCCTTGGGGTACCTTTTATTATGTGCTCATGCCATTTGGGTTAAATAATGTAGGAATGACTTACCAATGGGAAATGACCTTAATATTTCATGACTTCATTCATAAAATCCTAGATGACTACATGCTTTGACTCTACAAGATGAAGCTAAATCCTCTTAAGTGTGTCTTCGGTGTGGATGTGGGAAATTTTTTAGAATTCATAGTTTCTTATCATGGAATCGAATTTGACACTAACAAAATTGATGTAATTGTTAACATGCCTTTGCCTAAAAATATTCTCAAATTATAGAGCTTGCAAGGGAAGATTTAGGTGATTCATAGATTCATATCTCAGTTGGTTGATCATACTCTTTCCTTCACTCGTCTATTGAAAAAGGATGTCTGCTTTAAATAGGATGATGAGTTCCAAAAAGCTTTTGATTCATTTAAAAATTATCTAGCTAATCCTCCCATATTAATGCCAACTATGCAGGACAAGCCCTTTTTGCTTTACCTTGTTGCATCACCGTACGCTCTAGCAGCCTTGCTTGCTTAGTATGGCGATGTTTGGAGAGAAAGAGTGGTCTATTACATTAGCCATGTCCTTGTGGATTATGAGACTCATTATTCTTTGATGGATAAACAATTCCTTACTCTCATCTTTGCAACACAGTAATTAAGACATTATCTTCTTCATGCTGAGATGCATTTCATTATGCAGAGTGATCTTTTAAAGCATTCTTTTTTCTAGTGCTAACCTTGCTAGAAGGTTACAAAAATGGGTAATGCTGCTTTTTGAGTTAGATATAAAGTTTGTAACTTACAAATTGATAAAAGGTCAAGCGGTTTTCGATCAACTAGCAAACACTCCCTCATCTTGCTCCTTCCCTGGTCTAGACTTGTTTCTCAATGAGGATAATTTTACAATTAATCACGATCTTGTATGGGAGATGTATTTTGATGGATCTAGATGTTAGAATGGATCTAGGGCAGGTGTAGTTCTAATATTTCCTAAGGGTAAGCCAATCCCTCTCTCATTTTTATTAGAGTTTACTTGCACCAATAACATCGTTGAGTATGAAGCACTTATTATCAGTTGCGTGCCGCAACCGAATTAAATGTAAAGCATCTTTGTATATATGGTGACTCTGACCTTATTGTGAATTAGATCATGAGAATTTATCAAGCTAAGAAAGGTAAGTTGTCTCAGTATTGGGACCTTGCTTTGTCCTTACTTGATCTATTCTCCTCTTTCACAATAGATAGTGTCCTTAGGAGATAAAACCAACATGTAGATGCCATGGCGAGTGCTGCCTCCTTGGTGCTCTCAATTAAGGATATGAAATAATACCACTTTGTGGTTCATATTATTTTCTCTCCTATTGCTTCCAACCAATCTAAATCTGATGCTCTCATGTGTTCTCATATAGACTCAGGAGAATGGTACTCTAACACATACAAATATCTAAAGATTGGGAATTTTTCCGATGAGGCAAGGAAGAATGATCACACTCAGATAAAAAAAACATTCAATCTAATATGTTGTCTTATCAAGTGTTCTTTATTGAAAATATTATATGGTTTACTTCTTTGTTGTCTCACTAAAGTAGAAATACCTTTTTCCCTTAAGGAAGTTGATTCAGGTTCTTGGGGTAGAAACTTTGGTGGTAAATCCTTGGTGCAAAAATTAATTCACATGGGATACTTTTGGAAAAAAATGGAACAAGATTAATTTGATCTTTTCAAGAAGTGTCCACAATGTCAACAACATAGTCATCTTATTCATGCTCTTGTTCAAGAGCTACAAAATTAGACCTTTCCTTGGACGTTCACAAAATGGGGGTTGATATTATTGGAAAGATATTGCCTCCTTCTAAAGGACATGTCTTTATCATTACTGCTACTGATTACTTAATGAAGTGGGTTGAAGCTGTCCCTTTCTGATCTACGAATGTTGAAGCTATTTGTAGCTTTCTTTCAAACAATATCATTGCTTGCTTCATATTTCCTTCTACTTTTGTTTCTGACAATGGTACACTATTCAAGAACAAGGAAGTGAACTCATTTATGGAGACATTTCATATTCAACATATATTTTCTACATCATATTATCCTCAATATAATGGCTAAGAAAAAGCATCTAATAAAAACCTTGAGCTTATTCTTTTGAAAACAATAAAAAAATATGGTAAGGATTGGCATATTCAATTAACGTATGCTTTGTGGGCCTATTACATGATTGTGGGCCCATTGCACAAGTTTTCATACGTCAATGAGAATAACACATTACAACCTCATGTATGGTGTTGAAGCTATCATGCCTTTAGAGTTGGAAATTACATCCTTACGGGTTTCCATTAAAGGGTTAATTAATGATGAAACTTATCAATCCAATCATTTGCGTCAACTTGAGCTAGTTGATGAGCACTGTTTATAGGTCCTTAATCATCTCAAGGCTTATCAATGATTGTTATATAGGCAGTATAATCAAGGTTTTCTTCCTATAACTTTCAAGGTAGGTGACTTGGTTCTTTATGAGAATCAGAAAAATATAAATGCGCTACCTGATCAAAGGGGAAATTTTAGTCCCAATTGGTTAGGCCCTTAAATTTTTATCTCCATGTATGGTTATGGTGCCTATGGATTGTCATCTATGGATGTAATGTCTTTAAAATAACCTGTTAATGCAATGCATCTTTGTCAATACTATGCATAGTGTCTATGTGTCATATGTGTAACGTTTACCCCCTAGGGGTCGTAGTGTGACATATGTTGACATTCCTTCATCAACACACTATGAATTTTATTTTGTGTTATGATGCAACTATGTGTGTGTGTGAGAGAGACATACATGCTATGCTATGTATCCATGCACTACATTACATCTTTTGGTTAGGAAATTAGATCATCATTATATTTAATTAACATACATCCACGTGTGTTTATTAAATCATGATAGCATCTAATCTAAACATATGCCCATAAATACAACATCCATCATATACTCATGCATGAAAGTAAAGATGCATACACATAAAATAAAGAACACCATAATGTTAGAACCAATATCTCATGTATATGTATATCAAGTGTCATGTACATGTATCATGCTACTGTCATCAAAAAATAAGTGGTAGATATATGTGTATCAATGTATATACATAAAAAATGATCTGCAAAATATGTATCATCACTACAAAAATGGTATATACAAAATAAAATCTCTATGCCTCGAGTGCATGGCTCCTCGAACCCTCTGGGTTTGATGGTGGCTATCACTATGGCTAGATGATAGAGACAGAGTGGTACTTGTGTGATTAGGAGATAGATACCACTATGTGTAGCCTTTTGATCTCTCCCTAAAGGGAGGCTATCTAAAGTTTAGCTCACCTAAGTGCGTCTTGTAGTTGCTAATCCCTTGTCGACATTAGAGCTGTCACCTACCTTGTGAGGTCATCGAGTTGAATCTATAGAGAGTCACATGCTTGCTCGACACTATCTTCTCTCATCATGGCCACATCTTGCCCAAATAGGGTAGTGTGTAGCTTTGCTGACACCTGGTTGCTTTGTGCTCTGGAAATAGTGGCATCCACATTCCTCTGAATGATCTCCACCTACCCCTCCTCATATGTCATCCTTAGGATCATGAATGACTTGAATAAGTGGGAATGTTGCCTTTCTAAGGTTAGTCATTATGCATTTAGGATGGAACCCTAGATAGGCATGGATGGGGCCATCTCTGATATGCACTACGCTATCAACATAGTCTATCCTTGAGTGTCCACTACATCCATAGAAAGAGTAGACCCATCAATATCACAAGATTTATATACAAAAAAAAAAAAAGCATATACATGAGATGAAAGCTAGAAGTATTAAAATGAAATGACAAATAAATGTTGTACTTGGCTCCCCTAGCTGGTCTGGGGGTGGGGCGATGCTAGGTCCTGCACTACTTATATTAGGCACTACTCTTGGTGTCATTAGAGCTACTATTGGATTGACAGATGGCATTGGCACTACTGCTGATATTGGGATAATGGGTAGGGGAGAAGACATCCTCTACCGCTATCTTGGTCTCACCTCTACTACAAGACATCGCCTCCTACTGCTACTACTGCTTCCCTCTGTCTCCATCCATCTACCTCTACCTTTGTACTAGTGGTGCATCACCTTGCAAAACAAGATCCCCCTAGGGGCATCTATTGGGAAAATGGAAATAGGATGATGAATCAACTACTAGGTACAAAATCCCCACACAACACCTACATCATCAATGAGGTGGCCCTTCAACTGGTCCTAATCATCTGCGTTGTCATCAAAAGGGACAACATCATTGATGGATGACTGCTAACAGTCACCTGATCGTGTAGCACTCCTCACAAATCATGTGTAGGAAGGGACAATGGGAGGGATAGTCTGGATAATACCAAACTATCACATCACCCTCTACTAGTATGAGGGTATAATCACAAAATCGGTGTGACCTAGAAAAAAATAGTCACACTGCAAGTTCCTATGGTACCTGCTATCATCCACCCACCTAAACCACCTATAAGGCTGCCATCTAATCTGGTTGAACCTCAAAGTATCAAATTGTACATGCCAAAACTATATATCCCCATGGAACCACTATCTAATAAGCTCATACCAATGAGCCATCAACATTGAGTAATCCCTCACTTGGGGATACCCAGCCATTTACATGCATGTGATGTGAGCAAAGTTCCACACATGTAATAGGGTGCATACGGTCAGGCTGTGAAGCTCATAGTGCACATAACTACCCAATTCATGGTATAGGTGTGTGAGCATGCCTTGAACCCATGTAAAAACCATCTTGTGTTGGTCCATCACCATGATGGTGTACATGAGGTCCCCGTGAAGGTGAGAACCTTGTGCATCCACAATGACCTGCATGGCCACAGTGACGACCAACACCCATCGAAGTAGGGGACCATCATGTTTCCCTGCTCAAACCAGTGGATGTAGATGTGCCCAGTCTTGTCACCATCATCTTCATGACCCAAATAGTATTGGAATCCCTCTATCTAGTCCCATGAAGAATGTGTATAATCTATGGTCACCTGCCACCTATAGATGGGAAGATTGAGGATGCGGTATACATCTCGTAGCATGACAGTCATCTTGCCCATCAAGAGGTGGAAAGTCGATATGGTAGAGCTCCACTACTCCATCAATTCCATGAGAATGTAGTCATGGTAAATAATCTCAAGCATGGTGTAGATATGCCACAACACAACTCTCTGTAGAAGCATCTCCTCATTGTCTGAAAGGCACCAAACCTAATCTTTGATGAGATGTAGCACCCTCTCATTGGGATGCTCTCAGATCTCTAGGTAATATTGGAAAAAGTGAAAAAAGACCTAAATAAATATGCTAGACATGAAAAATATGTCTTAAACATGAGAAATTTCTATCTAGTTCCTTTGGGACGTAGGCACCCTGTGCAAACATCTGTGCGGTGCAATACCGTTCGAGGTTGCCATTAAAGCTAGACTAGACACCAGTGCATCTGGTAGACCCTAATGCATGCATAGGTCCCCAACATGATAATAGGATGCCAATGTGTGAGAGGTACAAATTTATGCATGCGGGATGCATGCACTGTGATTTTATCCTAAACTTGGCTAAAATCTTAAAAAATGCACAAAAAACAAGGTTTGTAGACTTACCTAGTCCACCTCGAGACCCTCAACACTACATCCTATTGTAGCTGGTTCAATCTAGGCTCTATGTACTCTCATCTATGTGGCATTTTTTTGACTTTTCTCTCACAAAATTCAACAAAACTCACATGCTAAATAGTGAAAATAACCCTTCTAGGGGCCCACCCAGGTATATATAGGCCCCCTGGGGCCCATTTTTCTTGGCGATCGTGGTTCCCCCATTTTTCTTGATTTTACCCCACCATGCTAGGGGAAAACTCAAGAGGGGGAATATAGTCACCTCTTTCCCATATTTTTCTTTTGAACCATCCATTTTTTTCTTGACCATTCTTCTCACCTTGGTAACTTCCTCTAAATTTTTTGGACTAACTTAAAATTGGAGTTTTGTAGAATCAAATTTTGTGCACATTTTCATGACAAATGTTGTATATTCACCAAGTTTGACTATTGGGGGAATCTTCTGTACTTTCCTACTCGACCTATGCATCCTCTATAGTATCCTTTTTAGCACAAAAATCTGTAAAATTTTCAAGTTTTTTTGTTAACTCTCTTTTCTACATTAATGCGGCTGATTTTCCCCAAAATCAAGCACACTAAAGTGGGGGAAAAATGTAATGTTGCAAAATTGCACCCTAGGGGAAATTTCACATTTACGCATTTAGCCCTACATTTAATACACCTAAGCACATTTATGATAAGAACCTCATGGGCCAAAATTTCATGATTCCAACTTCACGAGGACCAATGATGAAGTGACAATAGTCTTCCATCACATTTCCCAAAAACTGATGCACTAGACGCCTACGCGATGCGTGGATGTCTATGCAACATGCTAGCATCCACATGGTTTTTCATGTTTGAAATGCAAAATATTGGAATCTTGACTCTTGATATATGTCCATCCAGTAAAAAAATTTAGTGTAACGTATCCTCTCACCTCTTGCAACAACAAAAATATTCCTTTTCTCTCATTTTAGGGGTTCCTTCTCATTTTGAGATGAATATTTTCAATCTTTCTCTATTCTCTGGCTCTTGCTTCTTTAATATTTCTTCTATAGTGAAGCTCTACCAGACTAAGGTCCCTCCAATAGCTGAGGCACTCTTCCTAGCATTCAACTATACATCCATGCGTTCAAGAGGGGGCCAAGGACTGTTGGTAATTCTCTCTTGTTCTTATCTATTTGTGAATATATTACTTTGTTCACTTTGCTACTTTGTGGTATGGATTCTCCTCCTTGAGTGGGGATTGCTTTTACCAAGTTCCTTGTTTTCTCATTTTGTCTACTTTTGCTATTGTTGTGCAGTTTTTCACACACACGCCCCATTGGAAGCAGGGACCCTCTTTCGCTTCGGTTTTGGTGTTTTGGCCCTTTTCTTTACGGTTTTGTCTTACTTGGGCACGGTGCTTGAATGTTTATTTTTGTTGTCTAAGTGTTTTCCCTAGGATATTTGTTGAAAATCTTGAGTTCTGGATGAATTTCGGGTTTTTGCCCTGATCCGGGATTTTCTGCCTTGGTCAGATTAACCTGGATCCTGCTTGAATTGTGGCTGGATCATGTTGTTCGGAAAGTTTGGGTCTTCGTGGATGTCCGCGTGCACCGGATTTTCCTGGATTCCGCCCTGTTGTCGGCTTCCCAAGCTTCATGACTGTCTTGTCGAGTGCATTAATGGCTCCATGCGAGCTCGAAGAAATGTACTTAACTTCATTTTAGGATCTTTTGCACCATTATGTTCACTATTTTCCATAATTTGAGCTGAGAAGTGCTTCTCTGCGATTAATTGACTTCGTTTTGGGGCGTTTGGGCTTGCTTTGTTCGATTTGGTGGCTAATTCTTCCATGTTTTTGCCTAAGCTCATTATGGGCATTCTGGGGCTTTGCGTTTGTTGCTTCTGAGACCAATTCCTGCTCTTTAATGGTATGTGTCTGATTGCTCTACTTTGATTTGAATTATGAGTGGCATGTTGGTTTTGTGGTGGCTTGTACGCTTTGGTTTCCTGTGTGTTTTGTTCTGGGGGGTTGTTAAGTGTTGCATCCTTGTTGTCTCCCGGGCAAGTTTTGAGTTCACATGTCCATCTGCATTCTGACGAGTCTTTCCTGAGAGTAATCCGTAAACCCTAGCGGTGACTTAACTGTTGAAATAACTAAATTCTGGCATGTGTGCTAATGGTGGGTGAATAGGTTTAAACCTAGGGAAATGTCGTGTCTGAAAATTTCATCTTAGGATTGGCCTAGAATACAAAGAATTCATGAGGAGCCCATCCCTAGCTTACCCCGAACTAGACTCATCAAAATTCGTAGTCGATTCAGTGTCTAGGCGAAATTATGTCTTAGCGTCACAGTTCGGGACTCTCCATCTCTTCCAGATTCCCCTCGCTGTAACTAGTTGGGCTCGCTGAGACGTCATATCGATCACCTTGGGGTTTTCCGAGGTGGTCTTCCTTTGTTCATGTCGGTTTGCCATGATATTTTTGTTCTTACACCGATAGGATCTTGTAGGCCCATCAGTCGGTGAAACCTTGGCTTTCGCCAGGACCGCACCCCACGAACAAATCTCTTACCGGCATGTTTGTTCACCTTCACTTTCGGCAGGGACCACCCCTGGTCGC
>VDFB02101415.1:0-10481 GCA_007258455.2 Sequoia sempervirens | reverse complement strand
AGTTCCCTTGTGAGGCTTGCCAACGGTTTTGCTGGGTATTTGGCCAAGGGTTATGCCACTAAGGTTGGGATTATGGCCCATAGTTTACAGGGTACTGATTTTTCCATTGACTATTATATGAACCAAAATTTTACAAAGGGTCCTGAGGCATACCTTGTCTTGGGGCCCATGGCCTCCTTTGTGCAACAAAGAAGACTTGATCATCATCACCTTCTATCATCTTAAAATTAGTAGGCAACTATTTAGCCTCCATGTTGGCCACCATCTTGCATCTACAGTCACATTTCTTCTATCTACAATGCGGACAGAACTCAACCAACATTGCTTCAGCTTCCTCATGCTTCTTTCAAGCTTGCATAGTGTCCAACTGTGTAGCCATGTTGTTTATGATTTCTTGCTTGAAATCAGACAGCAAATTTGTGATCTCCATCTGGGAAACTCCACTGGAAGAAGACTTTCCCACTGAAACTTGATGACCTCTACCTTTCTTCACATTTTCTCAGGAGTAATTAAGACATATTTTCTGAATATCATCCCAAGGCAGTTGGATTATATCACCTCCTCCCATCAAGTCCAGAGCGTCTATACAGGCATCACTTATTCCTCTTAGAAAAGGTAGTTTTTGAGAGTCTTCATTGAGAGTATGGTTTGAGTTCTTTTTTAGAGAAAACAAGAATCTTGAGATGTAGTCTTCCAGGCTTTCATCCTCCTTTTGTTGAATTCTGAATATATCGCCTCCCTTACTTCCACTCTTACAATATTCTTTATATTTCTCAAGAATTTTGTTTGCTTCATACCCAACTATCAACAACACCTCTTCCAAACTCATGAACTATCTAAGAGCCCTTCTTCAAGGTGGAAGGAAATACTTCAAACTCTGTGTGCATCCGAAGTGTAATCATAACTCCGGGACGTGGTGGATATCAAACTCAAAACAGAAAGTTTCCAGATCCTCCTAACTAGGCCATAGAACTTGGGAAGTAATGAAGAAGGAATATTTTAAGGTTATCGTGATCTCAATCGAGGAACAATAAAACTCAAAAGTAGGAGGTGGATTAGGTGGATTATGTGCCATATTTGCTTGCTAGAATATCAGAGCAAATGGATTTTCATCAGGTTTTTCATCAGCTGGGTCAAATGGCAATTCAATAAATAGGTTTTCAAGGAGGAACCTTCCCTGTGCGTCTCTTCTTCTATGCATGCAATAGAATGAATGGTGATTTGAAGGATTTTGAAAATTCTTGATTAACAAACTAAACTAATGCTAAAAATGACTTCTGATAGGTTCTTAGCTTCACACCATCCCCATAAATGGTGCCAAAAATGGTTGTGCCCATAAAAGGATATGAAAATTACGAAAAAACCTATCTTGGGAATTGGACATTCCAGTAGGTGACTAATATCTCTTATGGATGTTCATTTACTTGTCAAACCAGGGAACGTATACTTTTAATGGAGCAACACAATATATGCACTAAGAACTAGTTTCAATCACAACTTAACAGAAATAAATACTTGGAAAGAATTCTATCTACGCTACAGGAAGGTAATGCAAAGTTCTCTTAACTCAACCATGATTTAACCAAAGCAAAAATCATAACAGCTACGACTGAGACACAAACTATGAACTGGCCTTATGCTGCAGGAACAGGCACAGGGATGGATTCCCGATGCTGCAGAACAATATAAGACTGAAAGCTTTTGTGGCGAAACCTTCAAAGATGAATTCTAATTGATGATCAAATAAAAAGAATAGCTAACTAATTCATATAGATACTTACTATGGCCCCCTTAGCAAGCATCTACTACTACATACCAAGTGTTGAACTTAGAACTTCATCAAACTTCTTTATTCATAACTCAGAATGGTATACATTTCTTTGTTGATATGAAAACTAACAACAAACTCTATCTCTTGTCATACAGATTCTACTTTTTATTATTATCATACTGACTCTTACATGATATCTTCTATCTCCCTATCACTATGCTTCTATCTTACTTCTAACCATCCTCTGCTCACTCACGCAGGAGGAGCACTTATTTAAAGTCAGCAGAACAACTAACTAACTAACCCTAACAAAGAAAGACGTGGAAGTAAAATGTATCCCAAAATTGAGAAACAAACTTCATAAATGAATTTATCCATTCAACCCGATCCAGAGAGAATCTAGCGCTCCACTCTTTCCAAATTGACTGTCATTAAAAATCCTTCCCAATGGTTTCAGTCAAAGAGTCTTCACTAGAGCTTCCTCGAAGTCGTGCAGGAAATAGACTTTATTGCAAGGTCGAGATCGGCTGCGCTTGACTCGATCATACTTTATTCAACAACCTACGAAATAGAAGGTAACAGATGCAAAAGAAAAGGCACATGGCACATACATAATATCTATTCGTTAATCACATATTTAAATCTATTTTATCATTCATAAACTATATGCGATATACCAGCCATCTAGGGAGTCAAACGGGGTAATAAATATAGATAAGACAACACGATAGGCTGTAGGAACATGAAAGTGTATTGCTACAGGATATCCCAATAAAAGGTTTCAAAAGAGTTTAAACAACCATGAATAACAAAAGTAAAGGTATTAAAAGTTCATCATGATATCCAAACTATGAGCACATTTTGGGCTCATCATTCCCCATAAATGCCATGTTGAGTGAAAATAAGGGTTTAAATAAATCAATAAATTGATTTATTTTTGCAAGTGGAAATATCTAGAGAATGCAAGTGGTTAGGATTAGCATTTAATCATGGTTAGATTAGTTTAATGATGATTAGGATATTTGACCTCTTTGACTCAAATATTTGATTTATTTAAATAAAAAAAGGATGGAAATGACTTTTGAGATTTTAATTAAACAAAGCACAATCTATTTAATTAAAGGATGATGTGAGCCTTTGATTTATTTAAATGAATAATCTTGGGACTAAAGACCTAATTTTCCTAGTGAATGGATTTGTTGCATTTAATTTAATGAGCAGATGCATAATGTTAATTTTGCATGTCTATAGAGATAAACCATGAGGATGTTGTCATGAATTTGTTTTCTTAGTCATTAAAAAAGGATGCCATAGATTGTTACTCATATCTACCAATATGTTCTTGTGGATGTCAAAATCTGCAAATAGTTAGCATTTTAAAACTAAACTAATAATCAACATCCCTATGAAATAACTCTACATGCTAATAATGCAATCAAAGCAACAAATATTTAGATAGATAAATTCAAAGAATATAATAAAACATGGAGAGAATTATATCTTATAGTGGATTGGTGCTATTATGGAAAATAGCCCTTTCCCAATCCTTGATAGATAAGCTAGATGATGATAATAAGATGGGAAAAATCAGTTCTCAAATGAAGAGAGTGACTTTGCATAGGAGTTGTAGATGATATTTGTGGAGTTGTGGAGGATTTGATAAAAGATGAAGATTTTCATTTATAGATTATTTTAATATGAGAATGGCCAAATGGATGAATGTGGGACAAAGATTGGACCAATGAGATGAGGACACTTGTCATCTTGTGATAGGCTTGAGGATGAGCACATTTTGGCCAATGTGCCAAAGAGGGGGGATTCAAATTTGAATTTGATAGTTAATGCTGAGTTTGACTTATGCAAGGGACATGCAAGAGCTTATTAATTTCTTTGTTGGATGTACATGTCCACTTGTTTTTTGAATTCAAACTTGAGGGAATATTCCTCAAAGATGCCACGTTGATGGAAAATGTTGATTTTAATAAATCAATAAATTGATTTATTAGTGCAAGTGGGAAAAGCTAGAGGATGTGACATGCATTAAATTATATTTAATCAAGATTAGATTAGCTTAGATGATGATTATTTTATTTGA
The DNA here is from genome assembly GCA_007258455.2 of Sequoia sempervirens. NCBI lineage: Eukaryota > Viridiplantae > Streptophyta > Pinopsida > Cupressales > Cupressaceae > Sequoia > Sequoia sempervirens. Next base: position 6,615 of record VDFB02101415.1, on the reverse strand, counting down.
CCCATTTGACTTGAATATTTGATTTATTTAAATCAAAAGGGATGGAAATTGCATTTGGGATTTAATTAAATAAATATTTGATTTATTTAATTAAAGGGTTGATGCAAGATAAAGGTGAATTAATTTGCATGAGATGAGATTAGAAGATGGTTTATGAAAGATGAAATGTTATGGTTTGATTAAAATTGATTTATTTAATCAAATGAGGTAATGATAGGCTTAAATCAAATAAAGTTAATTTATTTAATTTTAATGGATGATGAACCTGATTTACCTAATGAGTGGATGGATGTGAATTCTATTTCTATTTAATGAGCGTGATGAATATGAACTAAGTGCATAATGCTAATTTCACATATCGCAGTCTACATTTTTCCTTCTTCAAGCAATGTACTTGTTGTGTTGGTTCAAAAGAATGAACTTTGGTGTGATCAAAATTCAAAAAATTTATGATTTTTTCGGATACCCCAGTGGAAATAAGTACACTGGTACATTGCCTCTCGAGAGATCGAGCGAAAAGATTCGATTTGAGGGTCAATCTCATGATAAAGAGGTTCAAAAATGGATGGTATGGATGATTGCGATGATGATGCAAATGAGATGATGATGTGATAATGCCTATATGATTATGTAATAGATGTTTTATGCAAATGTATGATTTATGAGATGTTTAGACTAATAGATCTATACTATGATGATGAATATGTATGTGAGATGATATGCAGAATGTTGATGGTTCGTGGATGCAGGATGGATGCAACATGGATGCAGGAAAGATGCATGATGGATGCATTGCGATGCCATGTTGAAGTACGGAGAAGAAAGAAGAAATGAGATGATGGCAAGATGATCCGCAACAAGTCCATGATTTCGCGAGATCCTTTATTGAGATGATGATGAGAGAGATGGATACATTTTACATCAAGGATTGGGATTCTTTAAAAGGGCTACTTACCCTTATGTTTGATAAAACACATTGGCACGATGCATCAAGGTATAAATAGAACTAGGATGGTAATGTACCTAGTGCTATGGACTTTGACTCCTCGACAAACAAATAGAATATTTTTCCTGTTCACACTTGACCAACAAAGCAAGTATTTGCCAAGAGCATACAAGAACGTCCAACAAGCACAACAAACAATAGATAATGATCGTTGTCCCATTCCTATCTCTCTAAATCCTTCGTTCGGATATCATCGAGAGGTCCTTGGAATGAGCACAATAAAATAAATCAAAAGAAAAAATCAAGTACGCAAACAAGACAATGTTCTATAATTTAGCCAAAGGATTTGTTTTGATAGGATAAGAATCCAAGGTGATATCAAAATGATGCCCATTGTCTAAACGATATATCCTAGGACATGCATTGTATAGGATGATGATGGTTTGATAAGTTGATTGATAGGCTATTGATATAAGGTCAATTGACATGTCTGCAAATGATCAAGAGTTTGATTTTGTTTTACTTGTTTGTTGTTTTGATTTTGATTTTATGATTGAATATTGATTTTGCTAATTGTTGTGATTGTTTTTGTTTGTGTTGCCAAAGGTTGAAGGTGACGATTAGTTTATTATGGATGATGTTATTGTGGGTGCAAGCGAGATGGGACGGATGGATTTTTCAAATATTTGGATGTTTTTGACATTTTGGAAATGTTTTGAGGTCGCTTTTGGTATTTTCAAGATTTGCAAATGTTCTCGATTTTTTTATTTTTGAATCGTTTTGGGAATTTTCTAAGATTTTATGAATGTTTTGGATTTGATGTCTCATTAATCAAAGATGAGCCTTTCCCACGCTCTAAGCCTCAGAGATGACATAGTTTAGATTCCAATGTTTCTTTACATTTTGATTTTGAGTGTTTTTGGATTTTTGATTTTCCTCGATGTTTTGATTTCCTTCACATGATTTTCACGCATTTGGATATGGATATGTCCGATGCTATCGCTGCTCTATTTGGGATTTTTCTAAAAACCAAGTTAAGGTTGATTGATCAGATCGATGGATTGATGATGATGATAACATTGTTGAGGATACACAACAATGCAAGGATTTGATTGATCAGGATTGATGATGATAACATTGTTGAGGATGCACAACAATGCAAGGATAGTGTTAAGCAACACAAGGATTGGGAATGATATCCCCAAGATGATGATGGATTGATGATGATTTGATCAAGACTGATGATGATAACATTGTTGAGGATGCACAAAAATGCAAGGATCTAGTGTTAAGCAACACAAGGATATCCTGATGATGATTTTTTGATTGGATTCGATTGATCATGATTGATGAAGCTTGATTTAGAAAAAAAATTGTTTGAATGATTTGATGTGACATTTGAAGTGCAACTTAGATGCAATTGATGGTGATTATTTGGATTAATGTTCGATGAATGATGAAGACCGACAAGGAATGTCTTCTTGTCAAAATATGTCGTGGGCTAGTGATTTGGTTTTTTTGCTCACAAGTAGTGGACTAATTTGATCCCACATTTTCCAATGTTTAGATCACCACATAAGTTGGAGGATATAGATCAAGATTTATTCTTGAAGCAAGATGTAAATATTTGCCCCCAGTGTCTAGCAATGTATAGAATGTTATGGATGGATTCTTGGATAAGTGTATGGATGGATGGATATGGATTATCTTGTAATAAGATAAAGTGTTCAAATAAAGAAACCTCATTTGGAATGTGCTTCGTGGCTCAAATAACGTTGGATAGGATAAGATCAATGAAAATGACCCATGTCAAGATGTTTACCATAAGCAAGTGTAAAGTGTTCCCCAAAATTTCATCAAGATCAAGATAACTTGGATGATGGATGCAGATGGATGAAAATGGATTGGAATAATGGTTTATGGATGAATGGATTTATTATGGCTGAGATGGATGGAATGCTAGATTTATTATAGATGGGATGAGATGTTTTCACCTGAAGTGGCGCACGTAGATGCTTGATTCTACACATGATGCTTGTTTTCCAAGTTTTCATCATGGTCTTGCCCAAAGCACCACCGAAGTGGTTTTCACTAGAGGACATTTTTCTTATCTTTACTATTTTCAATCCTTTTTTTGATTTTTTTGGATTTTCATATTTTTTGATTTTTTTGTATTTTTTTGAAAGATTTTAAGCTCATGTTGTATCACAAGGTGTTGCTAATGTAGATTCCCCTGTCATAATGTGCCATCAATATCTTGCTTGAAGAAGTTGCTTTGCTAAGATATGTGCTTTTGAATACAATTTTTGATTCTGATTCATAGACGATACGGAGTGAACTTTGTCTCTAATAGAGTACATCATGATATAGTGCCTTGATCATATGATGAAGGTGGGTTATAATGCATGGTCAATTTGAGGTGGATATCATGTGTGGAGGTGTGGAGTGTGGTTAGGATATAAGTGGATTGGTTGGTTTGGAACCTTTGACTCTCAAACTTGGGAGATGAGCAATGATGGGTGGATATATGAAATGGTGGAATTAGGACCAACTACTTGATATACTTTGTCCGTCACTTAAAAGATTTCTTTTTATTTTGTGAACATCTTTGATGGATACTTTTCCCTTTATTTTCCCCATGGTTTCTTTACAGTTGATGGGTTTTAAAGGGATGATCTGTTTGTATTCTTTGGTATCCATTTGTATTTGGATTTGTCCACTATACTTTCTAGCTTCTTTTGTTGATAATGTTCTTAGTACTTTGGTTCAATTCTTTCTTTTTGATATTGGTCCCAAATTCATGGATAGGGTGATGGGTGGGATGAAGATTCATGTGATGTATTTGGTGTAGTATTGACACTGTAGTTTCATGGGACTCTTTGTGTTCCCTATGTTGATGTTTGCTTGAGACGAAGTTGCCCCTAGTATTGTGGAAGTAATACCTTCATGCTTTGATTCCACTTGTTTTGAGATGTCTTGTTCAATAAGCATGCTCTAACAAATGACCACTGCAGATGATGTTATTTCAATTGGATGCTCTGCTAACTTTGGAATATACTATTCTGTCTGACTAGTTTCCTTGAGTGGATAATACTAAATATCTTTATTTATGATGTCCTCAGTCTGAATTTGGGATATATCAAATATTGTTGTTGACAACTCTGTTTCATTGTAGGAATTAATAACCTACTCTTTTTGTGTAATAATATCGAGAGTAAAGGAATCTTTGACTTTGAGATGAAGATCATCTAAAGTGTCCATCCAAGAAACATCATGATGGAGTGTAATGTGCTACATGGATATGATCATCTTGCATAGATAGGAGAGTGTCCATTAGATATTATGGTATCTTGAACATACACATTCTTGATCTGGAATGATTTGAGGAGTTACTTTTAGACATGCTTTGGATCAGTTCTTGACATGGGTTAGTTTCAAAGGATGGATTGCTTACAAGAGTTTTGGATGTGGAGTCAATTAGACATGGTAAGAGTAGTTCAATATCCTCAAAGTGTTGAGTTGGGGTTCTTTGGAATTATCACACATGTAACCATGAGATTAGGGGTCAACATGTCTTGGAAAGGACTGCTGCTAGACCTTAGTGAAAGATGTTGATCATGCTTTGGAATGAATTCTTAAGATATGTCCTCTAACTCATAAGGTGATGTAGAGAAATTTTCAACATGATCATTGGTTGATGGATCATTGATTATGTCAATGGGATCAAATAATTCTAAAACTCTTTCAAATAGATCACTAAAAGTAGCAGCTCTTGATGTATGTTGAGTTGATCCTCACATTTTGTTGGAAACATCTTCAAAGGTGCTCATGCAGTGGAAGATCTTGATGTTGTTTCAACAATTGTGGTGGAGAGGGATTTCCAATGTCTTCAACAGTAGGGTCAAGTGATGTTGAAATTTCTTCAATTGGATCATTGTTGGGTATTGCTGGTGGATTTTGATCATGATTGAAAAGTGACTTTTGATATATTTTGATTTGATCATTGGATGGAGTAGACACAACTTCAAGGTGCTCAATGATGGATTGATCTTGATCCTTGTTCTCAACAGTTGTCGTTTGTTGGGTAGCTTGAGAGGCTTGTTGCACTTTTTGAGCTTGTCTTGCCCATTTGTGTGGCTAGATATTTGATGGATGGCCTTTGGAGTGCAGTGACTTTTAGCGCAATGTTATATTAATCTTCTTGTGTTTGGTTTTGGTGGTATGGTGGTGGATTAGTTATGTTGGATGTGGTGACAAGTGGTTGAGATATGTTTGAAGTGATTGTGGTAGTGAGGGGTTGAGATGTGATGGGTGTGATAGGGGTGGTTGTAGTGATCGAGGTGATAGGAATGGTCGAAATGACCAAGGTGATAGGTCCTTGGGAGACCATATTTTGATTTGTTAGGATTGATGTTGTCATTTGATTAAATACCATTTTTCGGTGCGATGTCGATGGTATATTCAAAGGATTTGATGTGATGGATTGATTGGGTGTTGGGTGGAGTGGTTGGATGGAGTGATTGGTGCTGGGTAAGGGAAGCCCTAAAACAAGGAATGATGTTGATATGGGTAATGGTGGTGGGAGATGTCTCTTGGTGCAACCCAGCTCAACTATTTTGGTAAGTGTAGCAATTTGATCTCACCAAATTTGATCTTGATTTGGATCTTGACTCCCTTGATATAGTTGATTTAGTTTTTGTTCAAGCAGATTTGGGGTGCATACTTGTGGTTTTTGAATGGGATCATGGACAAATCAATTTTGGACATTGTTCTGACTTGGGATGATGTTCAGATTTGGCATGATAGGTTGAAATTGAACATTGTTGATGTTGGGAATCACATTGCTTTGATTTTTCATGGTGTTACCTTGACTTGGGGTCATTAACATCTTGTTTGGATTTTGAGCAATATTCATATGATCTGCAAACATATTTATCCCAAAGTTTTCCAGATTCATGTTTGGAAAACTTGTACCTGGTACATTCTCATTTGGCATGTAGGGATTTGGTGGAATGACATTGTTCATTTGAAGGCTCATGCATTGATTGTTTGGTTGACAAAATTGTAGGTTTGGATTTAGATCTACCATCGAGAAATGTGTTCCAATCTTTAATTTGGGAATACTCACACTTTTTGTGCCATTGACATTTTTAGAAGGTAATGATCCCATGTATGGATTGTATAAGTGCGAGTTTTGAAAATCAATTGGTATTGTAAGGCTTTGAAAGTTTAGTTGACTTGGATTACTCATGATGTATGGATCAAGTTTATATTCCATGTTCATCTTGTGTTTTGATCTTGTTGTAAAAGTGACCTCTAAGGTGTTTAGGACCAATGCTGAGATGAAGGATGAAAAGGGATGAATGATATGCGTGTTGAACGTTTAGGGACTTCGTATCAATGCTAGACTTAGGGTTTGGTTTTGATTGGTTTGATTTGGATTAATGAACTTGAAAACCCTAAGATGTAAGATGTTATCTGAGGATGAACTTGTTCAAAAGGATTGCTAATTCAATTAAATGTATGAGAAAGGATGCATTCCCATACACCTAACTAACCAAGGTGATTTTGATTTTTGATGATTTACCCAAGTCTAGAATGATGTTTTCAAAGTTCTAAAGTTGTTTGTGGGATGGATTGATAAATGTTTGGAATTTGGATGAAGTGTT
>VDFB02101414.1:0-27630 GCA_007258455.2 Sequoia sempervirens | reverse complement strand
CAATTTCCCTTTGTAACACCATATACAAAATTATTACAAAGGAAATCACAAACAGATTGGTCAAATTGATCCCCAAGATTATTTCACAACAGCAAGGGGGTTTTGTCCCTGGAAAAGAAACCTCTGAAGGTGCTTAAGTGGCTCATGAAATCATTCATTCAATAACTGAACATCAAAAGGAAGCCATGATTGTCAAATTGGATATGATGAAAGCATATGATAAAGTAAAGTGGGAATTTCTCCATCAAGTTCTCATCAAATTTGGTCTTAGTCCCAACTGGTGCAAATGGATTCGTTCTTGCTTGTCAGGTGCCAAATTTTTGGTTTTAATTAATGGTTTCCCTTCAGGTTTCTTCTCCTCTTTCAATGGGTTAGACAAGGAGACCCTTTCTCTGCCTTCTTATTTATCATAATAGCAGAGGCTTTGAGTAGGTTGATTTCAGCTCATCATTCATTTGGGTTATGGCATGGTATTTCCATTCCTCAGTCACATTTTTTTGTCACTCACATATTATTTGTAGATGACACTTTATTATTTGGGGAGCCTTCTATGAGAGAAGTTAAAGTTATCAAGAAAACTTTGGATTTGGATTGTTTAGTGTCTGGTCAAAAGACAAGTTCCCCTAAATCCGAATTCTTCTTCCTAAATTGTACCCCTCATTTATCAAAAAAAATATCAGTTGTATTAGGCTTCAAACAAGATTCTCTCCCTTGTAAATATTTGGGTATTCCTCTTTTTGCGGGAAGTAATAAAAGAGGCTTTTGGTCTGATATCATTTCTTTAATTAAAAACAAAATAGCATCTTGGAAAAACACACGGTTGTCACTAGTTGGCAGGATCCTTCTAATTCAAATGGTCTTGGAAACAATCCCCAACTACATTATGTTTGTTCTTCCTATGCCTAAATAGGTACTAGCAAATATTGAGTCTATTTTGAAAAAAAAAATTATGGAAAGGCAATAAGAACCCACAAAAAAAAATTCACTTACTTGCATGGGATAAAGTCTACACTTCTAAATGTACTAGAGGGGTTGGTATCCATAATATAAATCTTAGAAACAAAGCACTCGGGGCTAAGCTTCTGTGGAAATTATACTCAAATAGTAACTCTTTGTGGGCAGCTATCATGAAAGCTAAATACTTGGATTCAAATGAACCAGAAAGAATTTTTACTGTCTTGGATATGTTAGAAAACCAAGATCTAATTGCAAACCAGAAAATACCTTCCACAGAGGAGAAAAACAGAAAAAGCAAAGATTGCATAAAAACATGCAATTTGATATATTCGAAAAGGACCAATAATTACAAGAGATAATTTGCTTTATAAAAGCAAAGATTCCTAAACCTAATCTTATCTTGAGCAACAAGATAGCTCGATAAGATAAATATAAGATCCTATATCTTAGGAATTAAATAAATCCTAAGTAAACTTATGCTAAGTGTAATTAATAATTAATTACACCAACACCCCCCCATAAGTGCAACTTAGGGAGAAGCAAATTATTATGCAAATATGAGTTCCGGCAACAAGGCCTGATGAGGTACTCATGTAAAAATGTAAAGAGAGAGAAACCCCCCTCAGTGAGATGAACTATTGTGAAGAATCACTGGAAGAACTCTGATGAAGCAACACTGGAACCCCAAATCCAGCAAGCAAGGAAAGATAGTTCTATTTGCAAAATACCAATCGGAATCACAAATGCAACAGTAGACCCGATGCCAAGGAACACTAGAAACTCACATACTGGATCAACTCTAGAATCTGTAAGCAACAGTAGATGAATGGACCCATAATGATGACAAATCTGGAAGTTGTGTCTCTGAAAGCCGATGCTAAACTGAAACTAAAACTGTCCATAGGACAAGTACCATCAAGATTCTAGAACATTAACCATAAAACATGGCCTTCAAATGGGAAAGATTTGAACCAATGAGGATCAAGAATCATAAAATCCCAATGTGAAGTGTGAACCGAAACAAACCAACAATGTGTCCAACGAAGCAAGAAATGAGGCCAAAAGAAACAACATGAAACCAGATAAACTCATGTGAGTTGTCACCAAAACAAAATGAAATATGGTGATCAAAGTGAAAACTACACTCTAATCAGATTTATTATGCATGAAACCCCCCTAAATGGAACTTTATCATAGTTCGTTTATTACAATAACCCAACGATTGTAAAAGGAGAGTTTATTGAAAATTCATAAACAAAAAATAGAAATAGACCTCAGATCTGTGTAGAGTATTGAATCAGATTTCCAACGCCGCAAGAATGACGAAAAACAGATAAGCGAGTCAAAAGATATGTGTCCCAGAGTGAAAATGGAAACACCTGACTTCCGAGGTAGAAAAAAGCATCAAAAAAGCAAAACCAAAAAATATCACTAGCACCATTGCGTAGAGCATCGAAACAGCTTTCCGACGATATCTCGTTTGCAATAAAAGGACGTCGTATGCCCAAGATATGGTCGTTTCCGTGAAAGTGCTCTGAATCTGCCCAAGTAGGTCCTCTGCAGCCCTCAAGGGCTAAACAATTAGGGCCCCTGGTCGCATGCAGGACCAGGGGGCTGGCGGACAGGGTGTTGGCGCAGCCTGTGGTCACCCATATGACCCCAGCTGGGGGCTGATGATGGCAAGGGCTGAAACTCCAAGATCTGATTGCAAACCAGAAAATACCTTCCATAGAGGAGAAAAACAGAAAAAGCAGAGATTGCATAAAAACATGCAATTTGATATATTTGAAAAGGACCAATAATTACAAGAGATAATTTTCTTTATAAAAGCAAAGATTCCTAAACCTAATCTTATCTTGAGCAACAAGATAGCTCGATAAGATAAATATAAGATCCTATATCTTAGGAATTAAATAAATCCTAAGTAAACTTATGTTGAGTGTAATTAATAATTAATTACACCAACAGGATCCTCCTAAAGGATCTCAAATGTGGAACTTCATGTTATCTTGTAGAAAAAAAATTCTCCCAAATTTATCTTGGCTAATTCATGATGGGAGTATGGCTTGTTTTTGGGACAAATCATGGAATGGATATCCCCCTCTGTCTAATATTGTTGGGTTAGAGGATATCAAAAGGGTTCTCAAACTAGATTGGGGTTCCAAAGTTAAGGATTATTTTATTCTATCTTCTGAAGGTGGGATTCACAGAGCAATTTGGAAAAATGTATTAGATGTTACACCACCTTTATGTCAAAAACAATTGTTATATTCAGAATTAAACAAGAGAGATTCATTATTAGAATACAAAAGATAAACTCATTTGGTTGCCTTCAAAATCAAGATCTTACTCAGTCAAGCAAGGCTACAAAGTTCTTGATCATGGGGAAAATTCCTCTCCTTTAAGAAGATACTCTTTTTGCTAGGCTAGTGAAGGACTACAAAAAGCGGGCACTTTTGCATGGCTTGCCTTTAGAGGTAGAATCTTGACAAGTGAAAGACTAACTTCTCTAGGAATTGCACAACCATTCAACTGTGTACTTTGCAATGAGGCTAATGAGACAACAAATCATGTGGTTCTAAACTGTTTGTTTTCTTTTTTATGCTAGAAATGGCTTCAATCAAAATTAAATTGGGTAGCACCTCTCCATTTTGAAATCAAATCAGTCTTTGACTCTTGGCCCACTTTGTATTCAGACTCTTTTATCTCATGTATTTGGTCTATTGCCCCTGTTATTCTAATATGGAGCAATTGGTGGGAAAGAAATAAGAGAATTTTCAGAAAGAAAAGAAATGAATTCGAAGTAGTTCTGTTAAAGATTGAATCTTAAATTTCAAAGGTAGTCATGGCACATGTATCAAAGCACAAGAAATTGAATTCAACTTTCTCTTCATGGGACAGTGCTTTATTGTCAGAGTGGAAATCCTTGTCTCTCCCATTCAAAGGTTGCCTATTTGTAAACTCTTGCAAGCCAATAAACAGGGAATAAATTAGGTGGAAAGCTCCGGTTATGAACTTTTGCAAGCTGAATTTTGATGATGTATCAAAAGGAAATCCAAGGATCTCTAGAATTGGGTATGTCATTAGGAATCATCATGGATCAATAATTAAAGGAGGGATGGCCAGAATTGCAAATAGCACCAATAATGTGGTAGAAGCTTAGGCCCTACTTTATGGTGTTAGGCTTGCAATGTCCTTAGATTTGAAAAAATTATCATAGAAGGGGATTCTATGAACACAATTTTGGCTTTCAAAAGTCTAGAAGCTAGGAATTGGAAAATTGATTATATATTGCAAGAAGTTAAATCTATCCTCTCACAAACATAGCAGTTTTCAATAATACATTGATACAGAGAAGCAAACTTTGTTGTAGATCATTTGGCCAATCAAGGTTGAACTTTGTATCAAGGAGAAAAAATTGTGTCAAACCATGATTTCCTACTTGATCCTGAGCTTCATGCAAAAGTTCTAAGAGACACAAAGGCATCCAAAAGAAGATAGTTTTTTGTTGTGCTTTCTTCCTAATATTTCTTTCTTTTCTTTGTGCAACTTGATTCTATCTCAACTTAGCACTTCTTGGAAAATGAATTATTGGCAGCTAAACTCCAATCACAAATTAAATGATCTTCATTTAATTTGGCAATTCATTAAGTGTTTGCACAAGATTTTTAGCAGTTACTTTGGGACTGCCAATCTTTCTTACCTACACTCGACATTCGTTGTACTTTGCTCGATCGTGGAATGGGCTCTCAGAGAAGTGCTTGGTGAAGAATATTTGCTGGGGAAAAATGGTTACTTGGGAAGAGCTGAATGCACAATCAGCATGCTACAACATTTTTGTTGGCGACCAATGGATTGGCGAGTTCCTCCATCAAGAGGAAGTTCTTGAAGATATGGTGGCAAGATCACAGCAAATCTCCTTTATTAATGGTCTGATAGGTTTTGAGTCCTTTTCCTTATGTGGAATCATTTTTGGTACTTCTTTTTGTTTGAGGGAAAACACTCCCCTCAATTCGAACATATTTTCTTTATAATTATTGTATTTATTTCCTCTTATTATTAATATATATATTATAGGCTTCGGCCTTTTGCCTTAAAAAAAAACTATGAGATAAGTGATGTGGTGTCCCCTTCCTTAAAGGGTGGAACACTTTCCACTTTTGGTGGCATCCTCCACTTTTGTGGTTGATTCCTATTAGTTGGATTTTCCACCCACATCATCTCCCTAGTTCTATATAAACTCACTATCTAGATTGTATTTGCATATTCTTGCATACTTTTGCATACATTCATCTTGGAAGCTCTTAATGCAATTTTGTCATATCGACAATGCATAATCTCTCGAAGTTTTGGTTTGCATTATTTATGTTTTTCCAGTTTATGTAACTTTGATTTTCTCTTAAAAAATTCCTTGGGTTATTCAATCTATTTCAAATTTCTAACACATCAACTCTATGGTTGAATTTCCTTGAAATGTGTTCAATATTGAAAGCATCAAAACTTTCAATAAGTTCCCAAACTTTGTGTTTGTAATTAGATAATCTCTCATAATGACAAACATACAATTTTCTAATTGTCTCACTACAAGTTTAGAGTCTCCTTGGACTCTTAGCATTTTGACTTTCTTTTTCATTGCTAAAAGCAATCAATGAATTAAGGCTTCATATTTTGCCACATTATTTTTGCACTAAAATTGTAAGTAGCAAGGAAGGACTTACCTTGAGGATTTATAATTTCTATGCTTACTCTTGTTCCTTGTTTTGACTTTGATCCATTAAACTTTAGAGTCCACATTTGGCTTCTAACCTCTTTTAGCGCTTTATTCTTTAGATTACCTTGGTGAATATCTTTGTTGACAATTTTTGAAGGATTATGTGCCTTTTCCACTATTATTAGATTTTTCATTTTCAGTTCCTTTGTTTTCTTTTCAATAGTAAGTTGTTGAACAACCTAATCAACTTCTTTGATTGTTCATCTTTTCTAGCCAATTCTTCAACAATTGGATTATTTTCTCTATTAACCAATTCTTTAAAAATTGGATGGTCTTCTTCTATCTCTTCCTAATTTTTTTGAGAAATGATGTTCTTTTGTCTAGCAATCACATCCAAACATAATGAACATGATGACTCTAAATGAGCAGCACTATGCATTCTGCACCATCCTTTCAATAGTATATCTTCCTCATAAATCACTTCTCCACAATATTTATTTTCTTTTTTTGAGATGAATCTCTGGAATCTATCTAAAAATCCATCATCATCTTAAGATGATCCATAATCAAATTATATCAAAACATCTATTTCATCGATCACTCTTATATCATTATTGCAACTGATTTGGCACATAAAAATTTCTTCATTCTAATACATACTAGAGTTGTATCCATACACTCCAGGTTCAACCTCAGCATGTACAGAACCTCATAGTTTTAATTATATTTATTAATTGGATGCTTCATATGAGGTTCCCTTTCAATTTTGATTTGATTCGATATTCCTCTCTAGGGCAGCCACATATGAGAAAAGTTTGTTGTCACGTATCCATTTAGAGTCTTTGACCAATCTCTACTCAAAAGCATTGCATAAGTATCTAGAATGTCAAACACCTAGATTTCAATGAAATATTGCTCCCTTGGATCAAATACAAGTTGCATATGAATGTAAACTAATTCTCCTATTATATATTCCTTAGTCTTATCCAACTAAGTTACTTTCTTCAAAGATTTTGCAGGGGATAAACCTAAGGTTTGGCACACAGATAGGGACATAACATTGGTTGATGCTCCTAAATCTACAAGGAAATTGTGTAAATTCATGTTGAATATCCTTAAGGTTAACAAAAAGGGAGAAGAATCACTCTTTTCCTTATATAGGGAAACTTGTGCATCAACTATTGGAAAGGTAGGTTTTTTCTTTTGGCTTTTAATTATGATCTTTAGTAGAAGACTATTTGACTACTAGAAATCCTTTAGAAGAGGGCTCCTCTAAAGACTTTAAGAACACTTTCTTGACATTGGACATTTTTAGAAATACTACTAAAGAAAATTTAATTTTAATCTTTTTCATTTCTTTAGTAATATATACTACTAACTTATTAGAATTTAAGTTCTCTATTTTACTTGATTGTCAAGATTAATATTGGTCCATGTAACATCATTTATTATGTTTGTGTCCATCTTGCATCCATCTTAGGTCATAATCATAATTTCATGTTGCCAACATCACCATTATATACCATAAAATCACATATCATATACAAAATAATCATAAACATGCTAGCATCCATTGCATAAATCACATCCATAAATCATAATAAAATCACATAAACCATCCAACATCTATATACATACATACACCATAACAAATCATCATAGAATATATTAAACCACATCCATCACATAAATATAATAATGTATGTCATCAATCCCATCATAAAATCCATCATACACAATCACATCACATCTTATATCCATACATCACAAATCATATGTGTGATAATCACATACACATAAACATCATGTATAGGTCATCATAGAATCATTCGCATACATCACATAATAATATGCATCCATCAAACCATAATCACCATCACATAATAAATAAAATTATTGCAACACCAACCAATCATCTCATATATCATACTGAAATAATGTCAAGGTACAAATGTGTCAATACATCAAAATGTGTGTATAATGGCTCCATAGAGCATTAGTATACACATGTCAAAAATGTGCCCACTAGCATATGTCAAAATTGTCTCATCATACGATTATCCCCTAGATAACTCTCGCTAGAGCCCTATCCTACTAATGGCCCTAGTGGTGGTGGTGGTGGCCCCATGCTTACTAATGGCCCTAGCCTGGCTAATCCTGATATCCTTGACCTTGAGCACTCAGCATAGCTGGGAGCTCACTATCCTATCGGCATCGCCTACTCATAAAGGTAGGACCAATATATTATCTCTCACAAGGCTCTTGACACCTTTGTGAATGCATGTGTCAACCCTTGTGGTTCAAGAAGGCCTCTCATTGTATCCATCTCTTATCTCAACCTCCCAACATCTGCATCCACTCAATGCAGTTGTACCTATAGTCCATCCCTCTCCACTACTGTCTAATCTCTCTCCACCACTACACTGTCTCGCTCCATTTGTAATAAATCTCTAGTTGCTACCACCTTATCCATCTACATTTCTAGTGTATCACACTCAAGGCTTGTGTCAATCTAACCTCCATACTCTCCTCACCTCCTCTCCCTACCTATGGCTACACTTGTGCCTATAACTATGGTGGCCCCTCTTATCCATCTATATTTGAGTCGGAAAAAGTTGAGCTAGAGCTTGATCCCCTGCTCCCACTACTACCCCTATTTTTTCTATCATCATCTCCTCCCATCTCCTCATATCTTGTTGCCTCTCCTCCCAAAGCCCCCTCTCCACACTTCTCCACCTTCATCTCCTCATACTCTGATTAATACTCCTCCTCAACTGTTATTCATCCACCTACTCTACTCCAACCTCCCCATAGCATCCACCACCTAACTCCCCTCACCACTTCTCTTGCTCATCTGCTACCTCATTGCTTTACCTCCTGAATAGCTACCCTAATCTGATCCTGCACTATAATCCTCCATGTTGGTTTGAATCTCACTATAGCATCTTGTATCCACCAATGCCTATAAGATAGTGTCACCCTCACATCAATGATGTCATCTATGTCATCCCAATCCACTTGTACCATCTCATCCTAGCTCCATAGTGCCTCAACCCTATCAATATATAAACCCCATTGAGCCACCTCCCTAACTACTCATGCAAATACATGTGGTCCCTCTAGCACACCTTGCTATAATCCAAAGTATCTCAATACCTTGTCAATTCTATACCTCTCAAATAATGTATGCATATCTCCAAATAAGATAGAATGGTGTTGTCAAATAACACAAGCATCAGGTGTCATTTGGCCACCCCTACCCTCTCTCCACGGCCTCCATGTAACATCTCCCTCCAACTCATCTAGTATGCTCTACTAGTACTTAATCACTCATAGCCCTATATTTGACAATATAGTTCCAAATGAAGAAATGTGACTTTGAAAAACTCATCCTAGCCCTGTCACAAATAAGTTGAATCCTAGCAATGTATACCCAAGCCCAAACATGAAATAATGTAATGTGGCCCAAAGTCTATCCATCCTTGTATGTGGCTAAATGCAAGTATTTGCACAAGTGTGCCAATATACATACACCCCATGAAAACTACTACCTGCTCTCAACCATCTCTACTACACAATTTGCTTGTCTAATGTGAAATGAGAGTCCACTCTTGTCAGGCAATAAGATGCCACTAACAACAGCCACCATGATCAATGGAAATGCTTCCACCATCCCTCTACAAGCATCTAAATCTAACAACATCCCTCTCCTCAAGAGGTATGTCTCTCAAACAACCACTACAAAGTTGCATCTACTCTTGTACCTAATATATACACCAACTGAGTCCTGATGGATACCCAAAGTATTCTCCACACATCCTCGAGTGTGAAGATCATCTCCTTTTCCAAGAGATGAAAGGTGCTAGTCTTTGACCACCACCTCTCTGCTAATGCAATCAACATCACTCTATAGGCTTGGATGACAAGCATCCTCACCACATAATCTAGACCAACTACTTTCAATCTCCCTCTCTCCTCATTCAATTGGGGCATTAGGCTAAGTACCCTTGACCTCCTCTCTTGTGTCTCTAATGGTTATAATGGCTAATGCATCACATCCCATAACACTCATCAATCCTCACAAACTTGCTAACCTAGTCCTATGCACGCATTCCCATCCCATTTAGCCCCATTTTCTCCTTCAAGCGCAATTGTTGAGTTACTCAACGCATTCACCTTAATCCCCATGCAACCACCTTTTAACATAAATGCTACATTGTTCTACGCATTTGTTGCATTTTTGCCTAACCACTTATTTGTAATATCACATTGATTATGCAATCACCCCATTGTTGGAAAAACCATTGAAATGTTATGTGACCATTGTGACTCCCATCAAAATCATTGCAACCCTGAAAACATTCACTAAAGGGTTTTTTTACCACTTCAATCGTTACATGTTTGACCTAATTTCACCCCCCAATAATGATCTAAAAACATAAAATGCAAAGCTTTAAGGTATGTACTAATGGGTCTACTCCCTATTGGCACATGTATCACCTCACTTTGCACAATGTTATCCAATTGACACACACTCCATCATTTGCTAGTTACTATATTGCCATGTTCTCCAATTCACTATTGCTAGGGGTTAAAATGAATAGTTTTTACCCTCTCCCCCCACCCCAAACCTTATATATTCACCCCTATTTATTATTTTTATCTTTAATTTTCTTGGAAATGACATTATTCTAATATCATTTCAAAGAGAGGCAAAATTTAGACACCTAAAATTGACACTTTGTCAATTCCTAATTAAACTTCTAAAATTTATCTATATTTATAATGTCTACATTAATTAAATAATATTTTTATTATTTAATTAATATTTTTCTTATTTCCATTATCGCCCTTCATCACCCAAAATAATTTGAATAGTTATCTTATAATTATGCATGCCTTACCTTACCCCATCCAAAAAATAAATAAATATAAACATTTATTTAATTCCTCCACTCCAAAATTGATATGAACTGATTCTCGTTAATTCTAATGTGCATGTCATTTGTCTTGCATGGAAATGACAAGTGGAACCTAACAAGGTGGCCAAGTTGTTAATACTTGTCCCCTCATCAAAATCTTCACAATCATATAAAAAAACCTCATCCGAAGCCATTTCAAAGAATCAATCAATCTTTGAAGGCAAGATTATGCTCATACATTGAGCACTTGCATTCTCATATCAAGAGGCAAATCCACTTTTGTGCAATTTGAAAGATTGACCATGGGTTTTTATGGAGTAATTTGTGTTGTTTTTGTCTCCCGCATGCCTTATCTAAGTGTTTGTAGCTAGTTGTGATTGATCAATCTTTATTTGTTTTTAAGTTGTTCTTTGGCATCACAATTACTTGCACACACTAGTGTATCATCTAAGGTTTCCCTCCTAATGTTGTCCCTCTCAACTATTTTCTCCATAGCCTCTAGGTATCCCAATAAATTCAACCCAAAATAGTGGGGTAACTTGACATGCAATATTCCCTTTACAATGTAATGAGTCTTTAAGGTTTCATGGTGTTAATACTTCCCTTTATTTATTGTTTTATGTTAGTTATGGCATCATTTTAAATCATGGTGTTGTTATCCATTTTGTAAATTTTTTGAAGGCTATTCACCTTTCTAACCCCTAAAACTCTTTTATCCCTTATTTCTAGCTAATTGAGAAGCCATAATTCTATCATATCTTTGCTATGCGTACTATAATCACTACTATGTGTATAACTCAACAGGCCTTTGTAGTCTTCCCCATCCTCCACATCTTCTATTTGCACCACCAATTCTATGTATACATTGCTTATGTCAATATAGAATAGTATGTGAACTCTCCTATCCTCACCATGGAAAATAAATTCCTCTTTTTTTGGAGCCAAACAATTCGTCACAATTTGAAAACCATTCTAAATTCATTAAGACACTAAATGTGTTAAAATCTTCATTTATTTCTATAACTTCAAAATCTACCAATCTTTTTATGGCTAATAGATTAATTCTAAATTTTTATAGGTCCTTATCATGTTTATAGGTGAACAATCTACCAATGCAATGTTGTATAGAGTTTCATGTAAGATAATAAGCCTTCTTAGATCTTCCCAAATTTATCAAGGCATTATATTTAGTCATCAAATAGATCTACTAATGTCATTCTTATCCATCTAACATATACTTTTACATCTATCAAAATAAGATGTTGTCATCTTTGGTGGTTTTAATTGTACTTATTACTTGTTAGGTTGTATTTGGTTTTTGGACATTATTCCAATACTTGGTGAATTGTCTAAGTTTTTCTAATTTGTTTTCTTCTATTAAATTAGTTAGTTCCTTCAATATCAATGCTTCTTTTACAAAAAAAAAAAAAAAAGCTCTAATAGTAGAATCATGGTCTTTCTTAGTAGGAAAATCGTAGAAATCATCCATACTTTCTTCTAATTCATCCATAACTAATATTCCTTCTTGTGATGTCTTTATCATCTCTAATTGCCATTGCTACTTTATTTTTCTTTTTATTCTCTTTCTTCTTTAATAATTCTTTCTCTGATTATTCTTTCCCGAACTATTCCCCCTCTATTAAATATGTTCTTTGTGCTCCTCATCAACCATTTCTATTTTTTTTCGCACTCAAAATCAGCATTTAGAGGGTTATCTTTGGGTATATTCATTATAACCCTAGGCCCTCTTAGTTGTATTTAATCTTTGACAGTTCTTCACTCTTGTTAGTTGTCTATCTATTCTTCTAATATTGGGTAGCTCTTGGGCAACCAAATAAATCAAGATTGGAATCATTGAAAACACCAGAAGTAATCTTTTTTTCCTCGCTATAGACATTGGCATAACGTCCTAGCTTGTTACATTTATAACAAGCAATATCTCTTCTCTTCTCTCAACCTCTTCCTCTACCTCTACCATGTCCTCCCTTTAAACTTGCTATTGAAATATCTAACACAAAAGAACCCAAACACGTCCTTTAACAAAGAAAGCGTGCACCCACTGTCACGCATGCTTTACAAAATTAAAAACCAATAATTGAAAATCACACAAGCTTTTGAGTCAAAATATGATCAAACAAGCAAAAATCACAAGGAATTGGCCTAGCCCACAGATGAGGCACGCCTAGATTGTACGGTCATGGATATCCAGATGTCAGGACAGCATCAGTCTATATGTGAAAGAACTCTTTAAGTGTGCTTGTCTAGGGTAGCTAGTTTATACAGGTGCCTGGATGAATACAGCATTAACCAACAGATCAAAGACAGCTCGTTTGTGGGCTCACTCGCAAAAGGGAGATTTAAATTTGATTCCACATTTCCATCCCCTGTGCATGCTCAAAATGGGCCCATTCTTGGACAAGTCAATAAGATTACAGCATGTTCAATGTAGCACAGAGTCGGACCATAGGAGCAAAAATCTTTTGGGGAAAAAATCGGCAAACCAAAAGTATAAGATTTTTTAAAAACATCACATCTAAAAATAACGTAAAAAATTGTAGAAGAGATAACTTCTTTTTTTTTTAAATTGAAAGGCATTTCCATAGCATAGAGATATAAAGAGCAAATAAAATAAAGAGTTTAACTAATGAATTGTTGAAAATAGATTTTTTTAGTTTATATTTATGTCGCTGATTACATTCATTGCATTGCACATCTTTCAAACTCAAAGCATTACTTCACATTGCATAACCAATAACTAGATACTGATAGATGACAAAATTTCAATTACAATATAGTTTTTTACAAAGTCAATCTAAACAGTTATGCAATTACTTCACATTGCATAACTAATAACTAGGAGCAGCTGCCAATTGTATTAGCTTGTCATGGCATTCCATGAGACCACATTTCTTTGAGGCATTTTTTCAAATAGTTCACTGCCTTGTCTACACTACGACATTTTTCATATGTCTAACAAAGCATTTTATCAAACAGTTCACTGTCTTGTTGCTATGGCTAAAAGCCTAAAACAGGTGCTATCGAACAAACTATGGATGCTTAGAAAAATCTGTCAAAGCATAATAGTAAGCAATAGCATAGACAAAGGAATGTGCTTGAAAAATACAAAAAATGCCATGGACACCCATCCAACTTGTTCATGGCATTCCATCCATGAGACCACATTTAACGGAGGCATTTTTTCAAAGTTCATTGCATTGTCTATGCTACCATTTTTCATACAATGTCACCAAAGGTTTTATCAAATAGTTCCTTTGTCTTTTTGCTATGGCTAAAAGCCTAAAATAGGAGGCTTTTGAAAGTATGGATGCTTGGAAAAAATCTATCAGCATAATAGTAAGCAATAGCATAGACAAGGCAGTGAACTGTTTGAAAAAATGCCTCAAAGAAATGTGGTCTCATGGTGATGGAAGGCCATGACAAGCCATAGACAAGGCGTGAACTGTCTGAATGAAAGAAATGCGGTCTCATGGTGATGGAATGCCATAACAATCATCACCATGAGAACGCATTTCTTTGAGGCATTTTTTTAAACAGTTCATTGCCTTGTCTATGCTACCACCTTTTTCATACATGTCTACAAAAGAATTTTATCAAACAATTCATTGCCTTGCTGCTATGACTAAAAGCTTAAAACAAGTGCTTCCGAACAAGCTATGGATGCTTGGAAAAAATCTATCAAAGCATAATAGTTCATACATGTCTACCAAAGAATTTTATCAAATAATTCATTGCCTTGCTGATATGACTAAAAGCCTAAAACAAGTGCTTCCGAACAAGCTATGGATGCTTGGAAAAATCTATCAAAGCATAATAGTAAGCAATAGCATAGACAAGGCAATGTTGTTTGAAAAAATGCCTCAAAGAAATGTGATCTCATGGTGATGGAATGCCATGACAAATGCCTATGGCTATGGATTGTCATGGCATTCCATCACCATGAGATTCCACATTCTTTGAGTTTTTCAAACAGTTCACTTGTCTATTCTATGACATTTTTCATACATGTCTACCAAAGCATTTTATCAAATAGTTCATTGCCTTGCTGTATGGTAAAAGCCAAAACAGGTGCTTTCGAACAAGCTATGGATGCTTGGAAAAAATCTATCAAAGCATAATATTAAGCAACAAGCTCTGGTCTAATAGTTTTTTTTTTTTTTGCGTGAAAATTAGCACGATGTTATTCATGATTTTTTTGTAGGTTTTAAACGCGTTTTTTTGCCGATTTTGCAATTTAAATGGGAAAAAATTGTTGACCAAAAGGTCAAAGATTTTTTCAAAAAATCGGGGAAAAAATCGTCCAGCTTGCAGATTTTTTAAAAATCGCGATTAATCGGGATTTTTTGCAGATTTATGCTTCTATGGCACAGACTGCCAAGTAACATGTAGCCGTTGCCAAACTAGCGGTTTGTGTCCGAAATTTCAGATCATTTGCTAGTACTACACAAGTTATTTTAGGGTGTCCGACCTCTGTCATTGACCTTGACTCTGATACAAAGATCGATGTTATTTTGATGCTGGTAGCATATTTTAAAAAAAAAATCTCATATCTTTATGGAGATCTCTCTTTCTCCTTCAAACACATGCACCCTGAAGTGCATTCCCATTAATGTTAGACTCTTGGTTTAAACTCTGTTCGCACACAAAGTAAGAGCCTAGGAACATAAATTCCAAGCTAGCATCTCTGATGCAGTATTTTTTATGCACACTATGTTTTAGCTTTCCACACATGAGAAGGTTTTCATTGCATAATTTATGAATGGTCGAAAAATTCCATCCATTTTTGCTGCTTCAAGATCCTCATCATAAATACCTAAATCCAAATATTACACGACAGCCTCACCAATGACGCTCCTGGCTATGAGTAGAGAAACCTCAGTTAGAGCCATTTTCTACTACTTATTAACACTCATAATAAAGTCAAACTAAGCAATGATAATTTGTTGAATTGTGCGTTTTGGTCAAATTGCATAAGCTGTTTTAGTAGTTTTGCCACAGCTTGATCAATGGTATACTAGACAGTACTAATTAAAGCTGTGAGTACAGCTTGCCATACAGTGATCTTGTATCATAAGCAACAGACATTTACAGGCATAAGAATGCTTATGCAAAATGTCCCTTGTAAAACAGGTGTGTTTAGTAGATACCACAATAATGACCTGGGCATAACTGTTTCTAAGGAAACTTCATTTTCTAGTACCTTCTCAAACCGGTCACTACATGCATGATTTAATGAATACTAGTCTCACTCTTCATCAGACAGATACTGAAGTGAAACCATGTTGGAATGACCCAAATGTCAAACCTCGGGATAGATATCTAAACATTCAAATTCTCCATTAGAGCAAACAAGCAAGTTGGTCTTAAACAAAATAAATAAGCATAAAACCAAAAAAATCAAAAGTGACATCATGGAAAGCTACTAGATTCTGTTAAACTCGAAAGGCATATAGAGTCAAGACATTGGTTTATTATTCTTCATGATATTTTTAGATACCATGGTGCTATTACTGACCTCAAAAAAGCATAAGATCCCATCTCAAACTTCCCTGATTTGTATCCACTTAAACAGCAATAAAAACAGGTTTCACACAGTTAAACATACAAAATTTAACTTAGTGCTGTTATATCTAACATTGATATATGAATGAGCAACTGATCATAATTACATGATGATACAGAAATATAACTACAGCAATTAGGCTGAAATCATACCCTAGCAAGCTATACATGTCATGACTCTAATCAAACCTCAACACGAATGATGTTTAGCAATTTGTTTAGTAATTTTCAAAGTATAACTAGCAAGATTAAAATGAATCCAGTGGCCAACCAGAAAACCATAAATAATATGATTATAAGCAATCCTAAACAGGAATGATGTTTTACAAATTGTTTTAAGAAATTTAAGTTACATCTAGCAAGATTAAATTGAGTCCAAAAGCCAAATACAAAAAGTTTTAAAAAGTGACTTAACTTTGTACTACTCTTTATTTCAAATTCAGTTATGGTACCTCAAACATACAGCATATTCCTGATACATTCAGATCATACACCATTCAGTACATATATTATTTCTTAGCATTCTTATTCCCAGCATCTTTCCCTCCAGCTTCTGCCGCTGCCTTTTTTGCAGTTTTTTCCTGAAGTGCTTTGGCATCTCTGTCGTATACAGGTAGCGAATTAGTTCTTACAGATAAAGAGAATTAGCACTAAGATAGACTACTTTCGTACTACAACAATAGCTAACTAGCAAATAAGTTATAACAAGCACACCTTTCCCTCCGCTGTTCAGGTGTGAGGCCATCATCCTTATTCTTCCCTGCTTTGGCACCCCGGGAAGCAGCTCTCTCTCTGTCACGATCTCTTTGGTTTCCGCGTAAATGAAGTTAAAGGCCATAACCATAATTAACTTGCGTGTACAATTACCATACAAATTCTGAAAAATAGGGATAAATACCAAAGCTTCTACCTAGAATACTGGGGATTCCTCTCAGAGGAGCACTTAGAGATCAAGGCTTTTTTCAACAAGGATTGACTCAAATTAAATCCATAAATGAATCAAGCCCAAAAATATAATAACCTGGCTAAAACTTCATGAAGATGTTAATTTGCAAACATTATTTCTCCACCTCCAACGTTGAACATCAGAAACTAAATAGCCTACAAGCTAGATGAGAGTTTTGAAAAACAGGGTAATATACTGAAACTTTCACTCTGGATAATGGGGATTCCTGACAAATAAGACACTTAAAGTATCAGGCCATAAATTCGCAAATAGAAACTCCCTAAATAAATACAGATACATCAAGCCAAACACAAATTAATATTCTATTTTAGTACAGAAGAATTAAATCAAAGAATAGTGGTTCATCCACTTACGACAAGATAACATATAAGAAAAAAGAAATTTCGAATCTTTGGCCATCTCTATGCTGGTTGGTTGAGACAGAACATCACCTATCACATTAACTGTTACACCCCTAATGCTATTCAAATCAATATCATCAATATGTGTAATTGAGGGCTACACATGATGAAGATAACAATATGAATAATGGTTAGGGGCACAAATCGTAAGATTTCACCTGGCAGGCTTAAAGCCCCAAAAAAACAAGATATCCATATACTCAATGCTGAAAACACAAAAAAGGAAGATAGTATACTAGTTCCTTACACAACTTTAGGCCTGTTTTATAGGACAACACCTACATTACAACTATAGAAACAGAGTTTGGGATGGGGGTTCACCCTCTTTTGGACCCTGCATAAAGGGAATTTGGGATTTATACTCAATGCTGAATATACAAAAAAGGAAGATAGTGTACTAGTACCTTACACAACAACTTTAGGCCTGTTTTATAAATAACACCTAAGCTACCAATATAGAAACAGAGTTCGGGACAGGGATTCATCCTTTTTTGAACCCTGCATACAGTGCGGCTTGAGCATGTCCATGCAAAAAACAAGATTTAAATATTCTGAAACCTTATTGTCCAAAACAAACCCCACTCGCATCATACCATTTATGTTAAGTTAATCAAACAACACAACTCCTAGATCCTGAAACTTTACTGTCAAAAAAGAACATTATTGAATTTCCAGGCAGATAAATGAGATCTTATTGGACGATTTAAAAAAAAAAATTTCAACAAATATCATTTCACAAAGCAATTCTACATTCTAAGAACCAAAGATATACAGTCAACTGTTTCAATCTATACCTAAAAGCAAAAGGCAAACAATGTTACACTGCAAAAGGATATGAGTCATAGTGAAGAAAGATTGAAATCTGGCTTCTGCGTATCCTGAGGTGTTATTGTCCACTAGCCCGAACGGGCTTTCGAGTCTACATCACATCACCCACAAAAGAGCCCAACATCAGCAATTAAACGAAAATGTAGATAATAAAATTAAACCACACCCACACAAGAAACCAGAGAGAACTCCATAGAAACAGGGCCCGTTATAGAGCAAAATTTGAAATTTCTTATTATACAAAAACCTTAAGAACCAATCGGCACACAAATAATTTCTATGACTAATCACACCAGCACAAGAGCACAACATCTGCAACACAAACCCTAATCTTATTGTTAAAATTAAACCATACCCACAAGAGAGCCCAAAATTAACAATACATAAACTAAGCCCAATCGTTAAAACTAAACTATGACTAAAACAAGAAAACAGAAAAATCCGTAGAACACGTGAAAACAGACCCATTCTGACCCAATTTTACAGTTTCTAAAATCCTCCAAACCAACAAATACCCAATTTTTTAACCAGATCCAGAAACTACCAATTACAAAAACCAGAAAACTCAATATGAAAAATTCTTGGAAATGCAAGAAAAGCTTCAAACTAACACGCCGCACGTTCTTTTTCCAAAGTTTAACGCTCCAAAACAAAATGTTAATCCGAAAACAAGGAAAATTCTCAACCAAATCTGATAAATAAAAGAGACTGAATCTTTAAGGTCATTACTTACCTGCCCACAATCTGAAAGAGGAGCCAATTGCCTTAACAATAACGCTCTCAAGTTCAAATAGCTCATATATTAGGAGGCTGAGCGTTGACAGAATCCTTTCCAGCTAAGCCGTCCCTTCAACCGTGCAGAAGGCGTAAAACTTAAGCGACTTTTAAACCGCTGGCGGTCACGGTCTATGTTGTACAAAGATTAAATATGAATTTTCCCATTTTAAGTCAACTCCGGTAGGCCTTCC
The DNA here is from genome assembly GCA_007258455.2 of Sequoia sempervirens. Classification (NCBI taxonomy): domain Eukaryota; kingdom Viridiplantae; phylum Streptophyta; class Pinopsida; order Cupressales; family Cupressaceae; genus Sequoia; species Sequoia sempervirens. The sequence continues at coordinate 8,296 of VDFB02101414.1, read as the reverse complement.
TTTGGGGACTAAATCACACCACATAAATAATCTCCGATAAATAAGAAATGAAATGAAATGAAATATTTTAATAACGTCCACGAGGCCACAGCAGCCTATGGGACCCAGGAACAGCACAAGACCACCACCGAAAAGAGAAGACCCTAAACAGCCTGAGATCTTCGCTCGAGATTAGCTCTACGACAGTGAATTTTGATGATGTAATTTGCAGATTTGACCAACCTTTCCTCCTCAAACAAGGTATTTAAGTTGTCCACTTGTAAGATGTCCCCATAAGTGACCCGAATATCTTTGTATGCTGAGCACTCCATAACAAAGTGCCACTCTGTCTCCACTAATCCCATGTCGCAAAAACGACATATTCTTTCTTCCCACTCTTCTTTAGGAACCATCCATCTGCCCGTCTCACATCTAAGACGATGTGAGCTAGTTCGGAGTTGAGCTATCAACATCTTTGCTCTCCATTTAATATTTGCTCCTATATATGCCTTTTCATCATGGTCCCCCTTAGGATTGAATTCTTTGATATAATAGTCTTTTTTTCGCCCTGATTGTTTTGTCCATAAAGCTTTTTTGAATTTTTGTTTCACATATTTTTTTATTTCTTCATTTGAACTTGGACAATCTTGCATATTCACACCCCACTTTTCCATCCATTTTTTGTTTTGTTTCATCCATGTATTCCTTCTTCTATCCAACTTTTCTTTTACGATTAGCTTAGGCCACCGATGGTCGTCCATGTTTTGAACCTTTTGAAGGTAACATAGTAACCGAATCATCGCGAAAGCCTCCAAGGGAAAGGTGCCTGACTCCGCTAGTAAAATCTCATAAGGTATCGTGGTTTTGAGTTTAAGGCTGCTAACAATTAGATGCTTTTGAATTCTTTCCACTTGCCTCCATTTCTGATCTGACATGCTGCTGCCCCAAATTTCGCACCCATATAGAACCACCGGGGTCACAAGTAAGCCAAACAACGTTCTCTTGGTTTTCCAATCCCATAGCTCAGCATTTCTACATCTATATATATATAAAAAAAAAAAAAGAGTTAGGGATATTTAGTTTTAAAATGACATGGAAATATAATGTTAAGGTTGTATATAATTAATTTGTTATGGTTTCAAAATTAATATTCTAGATTTAGTGATTATTTTAAAATTTTGTTTTGTTTCTAAAATCTTTGTTGTTCAATATTAAGTGTCGTATGTTTAATTTCAAGTTATATAAATTTGATCTATCACATGGAATTGGTTTGTACTGCATAAGAACGATCTAATAGAATATGTGCCTCTAAAGATTATCTCACCTCTGTCTTCTTAATATATGAACCTATTAAGGTGGTGTATATGGATATTAATAAAGAGTTTGTAGACTTTGTAGATGAATGGATTCTCCTAGGTCAAACCTCTTTTGAAAAAAGTAATGGTGCATAATACATTTCCTACACTAAACTTTGAGGGGAGGTATGTGCAAAATAATTAATTTACAGTTATAGAAAAGTCATTAATTATAGTTATAGAAAAGTCTAACAAGAAAAGTGTAACATAACACACAAGTTTACATGGAGAAAACCCTTGAAGAGAAAATATTGTGCTCCAAAATACAAACCAATTCTATTATCAACAACAAAGGTTCCAATATAACATTCTAGGGCATGCCTCTATAGAAGTATTGCCAACATGTAAAACTAAAGAAAATCTAGGAACATAATAATACATATAAATCAACCATACATAGCTCTCACCCGAGCACCCAATTTATAGAAGATAGAATACAAGAAACCATCAAATTGAAACCTCATACCATGAACAAGTACCACCCTCAAATGTGGTGCCCAAAATTGATCAAATTCCAAGACCTTATACCCATGAAGAGTCCACTATGCTAAAAATAGTAGATTACATTCCCTATCATAAGTTGTCATAACTCATAGTTCACTCCTCAAATAGGGTGCTCCATTTTTGGATTTCTAATCTCCATTCAAATATGCTCTTTTGAATTTTCATAATGTTGGTTAAGATTCCAAATAACCCAACATTCTAATCATGTTCTTACATGGCATAAGTAATTCCCATCTTATAACATCATAATAACATAGATGCTCTTACAGCCTTCCCAAGATATCCAACAAATGGCACACTATGCTAACTCATAGTGGGGCAATCCATTTCTCATATGAGGCCAAAATAATAAATAAAAAATAATTAATAAATACTTGAACATTAGGATGCAAAGTTGAGACACCATTCCTAACACTATTGGTAGGTTGAATTAACAATAATGAGTGTGTTGGTGATGAAATTGCTACTACAAATGTTCAAGGGAAAATCTCTCATGAGAAGGAGATAAACCAAGGACATAAACACTCATAGAAAAGCATGGGTTCTTGATTCTTCTAGGCATGCAAAATTGAGTCTATGACCACCAATTACCAACTCCAACAAAAATAAATGTTCTCATGGATTTTGTTGTTTTTTGAGAAGTTCCAATGACATAAGAATTTGTTCATCTATAATTTTTCAGAAATTCACATGGAGCCTCCAAAAAAGGCCAACTTCCTCTTAAAGTTTACAACTATAGTAATACTAATCTAAACTTCTCTAAGAAATACAAAACAAAAGCTAATTTTAACCTAAGTGAAGAATGGTGAAGGAGAAGGGATAAGAAACTAAGGGTTAAAAGGAGAGGAAGGGTTAAGAAGAGATAGGGATAAAGAAATCAAAATGAAATTATGTGCAACTGAGCCTCAAAAAAAGGTGATCAATTATCTCTCTTATGTACTCAACCAATTATCATTCACAAGCATGCAAATGCTTGTGGAAAATCTATCTCAACTTACTTTACACAAACCTACTTGCACATTGAGTGATATAAACTAACATCTATGGTCAAAAGGAATTCAAATATACACAAATAATTCACTTGTATTTGGGTGCATAAGCAAAAACATGAATACATTTATAAGATCAACCCATAGGGAGTTCTTGAGATAAGTTATGACAATCAAAAGTTAAAAGAAACACTTCTATTCATCAAGAGAAAAAAAAATTGTATTGGAGCTAAGATCATATTTATACAATCACGAGCTCAATCCTTGTGTAACTGCAACCAAGGGAAATCAAGAGAATTTACAAAAAGAATAAAAAATGAGAAGATGTAAAGGGATACATATCAAAAATACTTTACGATTTGTCTAATGATCTTTAATTGATACCAATTTAGTGGGCAAGAAGGAGTGCATGTATATAGTTAGAAACTTAGAGAAACCTCTTTAGAGCCATGATAGCATCTTGTATGTATCATCTACAACGATTATAAACTGAAATATGTTATACGTGAATCCTTGCATGCAAGGATACTCAATAATGAGTCCTTGCAAATCAATTCCACTCTCTATCCGAAGAAGCGAGGGATTGATATTGTGGCCCCAGTTAACCCTTTACCCCTGCAAATACAATCTCGAAACGAGAGATTCAAAGAGGAGAAGCAAGAATGCCAATCTCCATGAATCTTGTTCTTGCAATGCAACAATGAAAACTAATCTAAATGGCTGTAAAATGCAATAAACCAAACTAATTTATTGAAATGAAAATTAATCTACATGCAATGCCATAAATGAATTATTTTGCAAATTAATCTACTATGAAGATTAAGCTAAAATGCAATATTAAACTATATGCTATAAAACTAAGATGCTTATAAAATCAAACTAATGTAATCTCAAATGATAAAATTTAAATTTGTAGCATAAGTCTGATGTAAAAATTCGTGATTCTTTCTCTCTTTTTTGAAATGAGAATGAGAGGGCTCATTTTATAGGAAAAAGTGGAATTGAAGGAAAATTCAGGATCAATGTGGGATAAATAGAAAAATAGAAACAAATCTTGATTGGAATTTTTTTTAGTTTATTTCCCTTTTAAGCGATTTGTTTCCTTTTTTCATCACAGGATATTTCATTTTATTTTATTTTATTTAAGATGATAATATCTCTTTTAATAAAAATAAAAATGTAAAGTTATGTAATTTAGAAATGAATATTAATAAAATAAAATAAAATTATTTAATTAAAAATAGATTTAATTAAATAGCATCACTTTTATTTAAGTATAATATTAACTTCACCTAAATAACATTATTTTATTTATTAAAAGGGATTTATTTCTTTGGATTAAATAAAATTAATGAAGCATCTCAAACCTAGTGGAAAAATTGAAACATTTGAAATAGTTATGAATTGATTAAGAAATTTGATTTGAAAATGCGACACCCTCGATTCAGAAAGTCAGATGTTGACAAATTAAACAAACGGGGCCCAAAGTCTAGTGACCATTTTAGGTTGCACATTGCCCCCTCTTGACTAATGTGAGGTCGACTCGTGGATCGCAAATCAAAGAATGAAGGTAAATGTGAGATCGATTTGGGATCGAAACAACTCGTGATGTGAGGTCAATTCGTGATCACATCCTGACAAACATAAACAAAAGGCCTCAACATGAGGTCAATTCTGATCACATCCAAAGTGAGAGATAAGAATCTCTGCTGCTGTCTCAAGAGAAGCAATTGATAAATTGATAAAGTTGAATCAAGGATTGAAGTTTGATGCACGCCCCCTCGCGGATCGTAAATCTAAATGAGATAGAGGAGAAATAATAAATTGAAAAATTTGATCAAATCAACAAAAGATAAGGTTCTTTGATGTAAGATGAAAAATATAAGAATCACAGAACCCAGGTAGATCAGCAAGAAAAATTATGCCCTAAGGTTGAATTAGAAGAAAAGAAGTGGGGTGAAATCGAATGGAAGATAGAAGTTTGGAAGAAATGGAAAGAAATGGAGAGAAGGAAGAGAATCTGCCTCAATAAAGAGGATGCATCAAAATCAATCAACTGTTTAAGATAGGGAATTTCAATTGAGATCACGAAAGAAGATAAGGAAATGAAGAACGTGATCATAGTTGATGAAAAATCCACAAGAAAGATGAAGGAACCCCTCTCAAACCCATAATACAGCCTAAAAGTGCAAATTAACATGAAGTCTAAATAATGCAAGCTACATGAAAATGCAAAGGTGTACTTGCAATAGGGTAACATAGGTTTTTGTGTGTTCATCATTCATTAGAGAATGTAAGAGAACTTATTTTCATCATTGGGCCATTATTACCGGACATCGGACAATCACACAATCATCACTAGTCACAAACGCAACTATGAAGATATGAATGTGATTTATATCAGCTTGGAATATGGAAAGATTCTAACATGAGCATCAAAGACATGAAGGTCAAAATGACTACAATGTTAGCTTACCCAATTTAATGTAGCAAAACCATGCTCGCATCAAGACATAAACGCCAGGATTACCATGAGAATGGTTGTGCAAAAAAATTCAAGGATGATGCCATAAATCTCTTAAGTGTGTCAAGTAGACAACAAGAGACACTGAAGAGGTTCAAGACAACACCCATAAGCAGAAAGCAAATAAAAACATGCCCCATGCCCCAAGTCCTCTAGCTATGCATCATGGAGAGACGTATTAGACAAGGACACTCAACGAAAATCAATATCAGTCAGCACACAAAGAAAAGATCATGGCATATCTCAAGCATTAAGTGTGTCAGCTAAAATTTTAAGGTATAAACTGATACTGAGTTTCGAGGATAAGGATAGAATGCTTGCAAGTAGGTAAGATCACATGACCAAACTGGATAAGACCAAACTGATAAGTGTTGAAAAACACACGATGTCAGGGATTGTGTTGAAAAACATAGTTGGGTTAGTGTTGAAAAACACCGTTTGCGAGGTGTCCTAAAGACAAGCATATCCAAGAGACCAAAGTTAACACAGTGATGCCCCTAGACAAAGACAAAGACCAATTCCAAACCAAGGCAATAAGGACAAGGCATGATGGAGAAAGGCTAAATGTCGAGGATGCATGCTAAGAAATAGGGATGCAAAGGCCTCAAGTAGCGCCTGTTTCCAGGTTTTCACCACTTGGAAGATTTTTTTTTTTAGGACTTTTTTATTTTTATTTTATTTTGCCACCAAGGCACTTTTTCTTTTTTTCTTTTTTGAATTTTTTTGAATTTTTTTTGTATTTTTTCAAAGATCATATTTGAATTTTTGGATTTTGACAATATATCAATTTTTGGTAATTTTTTCAGTATCATATATCAATTTTTTTTTGGAACTTTTTTCAGGGTCATAATTATATACAAAGGATGCCCCCAGACAGAATGGGCATCAAGGATAGAACTTCTTCAAGTGCAAAACATTGATAGGCTCAGGGAGCTGCTCCCCCTCTTCAGTAGATAGTAGATAGGCACCTGTGCCAAAAGTTGTTGTGATGATGTAGGGTCCAAGCCAATTAGGTTCGAATTTTCCCTTCTGTTCTCGATTCTGTTGGTTCTTAGGATTCTCTCACAGGACAAGATCTCCTACTTGGAATTCTCTAGGGCGAACCTTTTTGTTGAAGGCTTTGGACATCCGCTTTTGATAGACCCTCATATGGTCAAATGATGCTTTATGCTTCTCATCAAGAAGTTCCAATTCTTGCAATCTCATGGCGCGATAGTCTTCATCTGTAACTAGACCTTTGAGAGAGACCCGAAGTGATGGAATCTCAACCTCTAAAGGTAACACTACTTCAGCGCCGTATGTGAGGGCAAAAGGAGTAGCCCCAGTTGGAGTACGAATACTCGTTCTATAGGCCCACAGGGCCGAATTTATCTGTAGGTGCCAATCTCTACCATTCTTATGAACTGTTCTGTGCAAAATCTTGAGAATGGTTTTGTTTGAAGCCTCTGCCTGACCATTTCCTTGTGGGAAGTAAATGGAGGACCAATGTTGCTTTATCTTGAATCTTTGGCATAGTTCTTTAAGGTCCTTGTTTTGAACTGAATCATTGTCGCTGATGATCTTAGATGGCAATCTATAATGCATGCATGATATGGTTTTAAAATAAATAAAGACACTGTCTTGCCTGAGGCAATAGAAAGTGGAACAGCCTCTACCCATTTTGTGAAGTAGTCAGTAGCAGTGATAATGAACTTATGCCCACCTGATGAGTTGGGATGAATCTGCCCAACAAGATCAAAGGCCCATCGCTGAAATGGCTAGTGAGATACATAAGGAATTAGCTCCCTACCTGGAGCATGTATCAGGTGTCCATGTTTCTGACATTTTTCACAAGACTTAGCAAATGCTACTGCATCTATCTGCATTGTAGGCCAATAGTACCCTACCCTAAGCAACCTTCTAGCCATGGAAAGACTATTAGAATGTCCTCCACATATGCCCTCGTGGATGTCAACTAGCGCTTGATCAGATTCCTCCTTTTCTAAGCACCTAAGAAGTGTTCCATCTAGACCCCTCCTATACAAATCACTAGAGATGAGGGAATGGCGCAGAGGCGCCAGGGATAGCAGTTTCTCTTTCAAATCGGCGAATGTATCGGGATGATGCCATCATTTAAGATATGAGTAAATAGTACCATAGCGGAGGGATTCCATGATTGACAAGGGTACAAATGATATACCGTGAGTCAAATATGGATATCGTAGCCTTCCACCGTGAATTCATATCCTGACTCATGTTCCTCTTAATCGAAGAAGTGAAGCAAGGGTGGCCATAGCATCGTACCGCTTTGTTCTCACTCTTAGGGATTTGTCAGAAGGTGACAAAGTAAAATAATATCTCAAATGAATCAACCATTTTTGTAAGGTACCAACTTGTCATCTTTTGTTTGGTATTATCTTATCAATTTTAAGCTGATAATCAGTCGGTGAATCCCCATAGATATGTAGTTCTCGCGGATATTCCACTCTATGGCCATTTTAGTCCATTTTAATAAAAGCCTATACCTACCTATGTTGTTTTGTGCATGGAAAGAGTAACTTTGTAAGATTTAGAATAGTATACCCATGAGGAGAAACAAAACAACACACCAACTTCAATCCATTTTGCATGTGAACCATCAAAGAATAGTTTCCAGATCTTCTTTACCATGTACATAAGATGCCTTATCCGGAAAGTTGACTTGAATGGGCATATTATCTTGAATAGGAAAATGAGCCAGTTGATCCGCAATAGCTTGGCCTTTGATTGCTTTGCGCTCAATACACTCTATGTTAAATTCAGAAAGAATCATCATCCATTTAGCAAGTCTGCCCGTGAGAGCAGCTTTACCGAGCAAGTATTTGAGAGGATCAATTTTTGATATGAGGTGTATGGTGTGCGTGAGCATATGCGTCGCACTTTGAGAAGCAAACACTCATCAGCGAGGGCAAGCTTTTACTCAGCAT
>VDFB02101413.1:0-21248 GCA_007258455.2 Sequoia sempervirens | reverse complement strand
TTCAGATTTGAAGATCTTTCAATGACATTCAGATTCGAAGATCTTTTGATACAATAGAGCTTGTTAATCTAGATTGATTATTCTTCAATGGTAAAATCTAGAAGTCTCATAATTATCAAAGGGGCGATCTATATTAAGAAGGTAAGAAATTGTTAAAGAGATAAACTCCAGATTATCTTTAAGAAAGATTATTTTATGAAGACTCATTATTCAGATCTGATTAGCAAAAGACAAACAAATGAAGAAGCAAATCATATTTGAAAATGCCGAGCCTCTTCATGAAGGGACAATGATAAACTAAACAATTTAAATCATGTCAAAACTGAAATGACACTATTTAAATCTATGAAGATTTACTAAATAAAAAGATGAAATGAAAAAGTTGAATAAAGACAAAATGGAAAAGACAAAATAAAAAAAAGACAAAAAAAAGAAAAAGACACGTCAGAAAAGACAAAGTCTTTAAGAGGCAACGCTTCAGCTTTGATACGCTTCTTGGAATGATACGTTTTTTCTTGAATAAAACAAGAAATAAATAAGACGAGATTTGTCTAATATAAAAGCAGCGATATAAGTTATAAGGAAAAAACAGAATCAAATAAGACAAATGAAGAAAAGACAAATCATAATAAGACAAAATTGTCTTGGTGCGATCTCCATATAAAGGACAAAAGTTTGTTAATAATACACAATGTGATGAGATACGATTTACTTTTGAAAGAGTATGATTTCATATAAGACAAAAACCTTGTAATGAAAGGCAGCGATTTCTTAATGTGTTGATTCGATTAACTCACATGCTTCAGATTTTTCAAAGGACATGACTTTTAAGGAAGACAAATTAAATTAAAAAGGCAGTGGTTATAATAAAAGGAGCAACGATTATTCTAAAGGAAACTATTCTTTATTATGAGAAGGTAATTATGTTAAGAAGAGGTGTCTCTTAAGAGAAGTCACATCTTTTCAAGATGATTATGAAGATATAAAATTGAATGAAGAGTGTGCTGAGACTGTGTGGATAATAATGTATATTACCTGAAGACTGGAAGTGGGGTTTGTAGAGAGTGCTGTGTGAGTATAAAGATTATATCATCAAAATCACAAGCAGGTGTAGAGTGTGGCTGTGTGTGAATAAAAATAATATCATCCAAGCACATGCTGCATGTGTAAGTGGGAATAAAAAGCAGATTCTTTGAAGTGTTGTGTGTGGAGGACGTGAAAGTGTATTATCGATTTCCATTGAAGATCATCTGTAATAGTTGACGTGGATGTAAAAGGAGATCTTTGTGTGTGTGCTGAGTTTGTGAGTACATAAGATGTATATAATCTGAAGATAGAGGATAGAAGTGTGCTGTGTGGAATAACTACAAAATCATAAAAACACAAGTGCTGTGTGTGTGCTGAGTATTGTGTGGAACAAATGCTATATCCTTAAGTCACAATCAGGTGTGAAGTGACTGTAGAGAGTGCTGTGTATTGTGTTGCTGAGTATTGTGCCTACAAAAGATACAAAATCAAAAACAGTGATCAGATTTATAAGAGAAAGTGTGTAGTAAAGAATAAAAGTTTATATCAGATATGCAAATGAGAAGATAAAAGGAAGATCCTTGTAAATAATATATGCAGATTTTATGAAACAGATTTGAAAGAAATATATAAATGCAGATATTGTAGAGAATTTATGAATATCATTCAAGAAAGGCAAAAGACAAGAAGAATACATTACTTACTTGTCCATCATCCGCTGAAGCCAGGCTAAAATCAACTGAAGGTGCGGAACATTATCATTCAAATTCATAATCTTTGCTATGCTGGCAAGTTATGCACCTTAGTGCGGTTGGTGCCTACTAAATCAAGACATTAGGTTGAAACTCCCTTGTAGGTTGCGTCACTAAATCGGTGACTAAGGGCTGGTGCTCTTTGTAGGTTGGTGCCTATTAAAATACATAGTTGGTGATTCAAGTAGGTTGGTGCCTACATTCATTGTAAAAGCTTATATAATTTATAAAGTACACTTGTTGGTGTCAACTTGTTCATATTGTGATATTCTTGCATAGTTGATTTGTATTAGAGTTTGAAGTTGATAAGAGTTGAGAGGGAAAAAGTTAGTTGATACAACGATTCACCCCCCCTCTCAGTATATCTTTGTGCTCTTCAATTGGTATCAGAGCAAGGTCCTTCTTGAAAGCCTAACCGCTTGAAGGAGATCCTTAAGAGCACTTATGGAAAATCATAACAATACAATGAAAGCACCCATCTTTGATGGGACTAATTATGCCTTTTGGAGTATTAAGATGGAAGCATATTTGAATGCACTTGGGTTTGATGTGTGGCAATCTGTTGTTGATGGGTATTCACCTCCAGCTACCCCTCCAACGGATCAAGCAGGGAAAAAGAGAAGTGAAAACAATGCAAAGGCCAAGCATGCTCTTCTTTGCAGCCTAACAGATTCTGAGTTTACAAAAGTCATGAAATGTAAATCAGCAAAAGAAATTTGGGACAAACTTCAAAATATCTATGAAGGAGATGCAAAAGTGAAGAAGGAAAAGTTGCAAACTCATAGAAGAAGGTTGGAGACTCTCAAAATGGAGGATGATGAAGATATTGCTTCATATTTTCTTCGTGTTGATGAAATAGTGAATATCATGAGGGGACTTGGTGAAGAGATCAAGGATGACTTCATTATTGACAAAATTCTAAGATCTCTTTCTACAAAATTTGAGGCCAAAGTTGCAACATTGGAAGAATTGAACAAACTTGGATAAGCTATCGAAAGATGAATTACATGGGATCCTTGCTGCCTATGAGATGAGAATTGAAGGAAGATCGCCACAAAAGGAAGTCTCATTTAAAGCATCTAAAAAGGGAAAGAGCAAGCATGAAGAACAAAGTGACAAATCAAGTGATGAAACAGAAGCCTACTTCATGGGAAAACTCAAGAAAGGAAAAGGGAAATATAAAGGAAAATTCCCTTTTAAGTGCTTCAATTGTGGAGAAGTTGGACATTATGCTTCTAAATGTCCTTACAGTGATAGTAACTCTAGTGAAAATGAAAAAGAAATCTACATCAAGAAAAAAGGAAAGAAGAGATTCCAAAAACACAGAAAGAGCTTTTACTCAAAGAAAGAATCTAGCTCTTCAGAAGAACAAAGTGATGATAGTCAAAGCAATGATGATGAAGAGATATTGTTCATGGCTGAATATGAAGAACAAAATGCTGATCAAGAATGTGAAGAAGAAAAATGCAATGAAGAAGAAGAAACTGATCTTGAGGAAGAACTTCATTATGCATACAAGAAAAATGAAGAATTGAAGAAGAAAGTCAACAAGCATAAACTGAAAACTAAGGAATTGATAGAAAGTTTGGAGGAATTAAACAAAATAATTGAAGATTTGAGGGCTCAATTTGTAGAAGCTGAACAAGTTGAAAATGAATTGAAGAACAAGTTAAGAGAAAAAGAGAAAGATTGTGACAAGTTGGAACAAGAAGTTGTCATGCTGAAAAATGAACTGAATAAGCCAAAGGAGAAATGTACAAAGTGTGATGAGAATGTTACAAGTTTCAAGGAAAATGAAAGAAGATTTAACTCTAGGCAGTTTTATTCTTTCTATGGATATTGCTATTCATGCAACTATTTTGGACACAAAGCAATAAATTGCAGATTTCAAGCAAGAAATGGTTCAAGCTTCACTAGGGGAGATTATAATTCATTTAGTCATAACATTATGTGTTTCAAGTGTAACAACTTTGGACACATAGCACGTTTTTGTAGATTTCGTTTTATGGAACCATCTTTACAAGATATGAAGAAGAACACCATGGAAAAGGAGAAAGAGCTTAAAAAGGTTTGGAGAAAGAAGATAGAAACAAGAAATGAAGAATCCAATACAAATTCAATATGCTTTTTCTAAGAGGAAGCATGAATTTAGGGGGAGCTATGTTGAACATTATCTTTCAGTCCCTTGGGGGAGATGACTGAAAAGTGAAGTATCTCAAATGTTGAAGAGAAATCTACTTATGAAGATGATGAATTGTTGGAAATTGTATTAATGTCAAAATGAAGAAGTTTCCATGTAGAAGAAGAAAATTATTTTAGAAGGCAAGGAATGAAAAAAGGAAGATGAGTATTAGTAAATGGGAGCATACATTTAGGGGGAGCTATACATAGTATCTTGTAGCTCCATGAAACAAGAAAAAGAAAGACATTGTTGGAAAGTCCCTTTGCCATTGATGTCAAAGGGGGAGAGAATTAGAATAGGGAGAGTTAGAAGAGATAAAAATATGTTGCCATCAATGACAAAGGGGGAGATTGTTGGAAATGTTGTCATTGATGTCAAAGTGTTGTGATCAAAGCTAGTTACAATCATGAAGATTGTAAAGGTTAATGGAGTTGGAAATGATCAAGAAAGCATCAATAAATTAATGAAGTCTGCTGTTACTAATGATTGCTGAGATCCTACAGATTGCAGTCATTGATGTCAAAGTGAAAAAGATGGAGTCATTGATGTCAAGATAAGCATGACTAAAGATAACATAAGCATGGCTGAGATTGTTGAAGATTATTGTTATTGATGTCATGGAAAAGGATAATGTTCAGTAAAATCAGGTTATTCAGACTTATAAGAAATCTAATTTGTGGACACTCAGATCATCATGTTCAGGTTTATGTTCAGATTTGAAGATATTTCAATGACATTCAGATTCAAAGATCTTTTGATACAATAGAGCTTGTTAATCTAGATTGATTATTCTTCAATGGTAAAATCTAGAAGTCTCATAATTATCAAAGGGGTGATCTATATTAAGAAGGTAAGAAATTGTTAAAGAGATAAAATCCATATTATCTTTAAGAAAGATTATTTTCTGAAGACTCATTATTCAGATCTGATTAGCAAAAGACAAACAAATGAAGAAGCAAATCATATTTGAAAATGCCGAGCCTCTTCATGAAGGGACAATGATAAACTAAACAATTTAAATCATGTCAAAACTGAAATGACACGATTTAAATCTATGAAGATTTACTAAATAAAAAGATGAAATGAAAAAGTTGAATAAAGACAAAATGAAAAAGACAAAATAAAAAAAAAAGACAAAAAAAGAAAAGAAAAAGACACGTCAGAAAAGACAAAGTCTTTAAGAGGCAACGCTTCAGCTTTGATACGCTTCTTGGAATGATACGTTTTTTCTTGAATAAAACAAGAAATAAATAAGATGAGATTTGTCTAATATAAAAGCAGCGATATAAGTTATAAGGAAAAAACATAATCAAATAAGACAAATGAAGAAAAGACAAATCATAATAAGACAAAATTGTCTTGGTGCGATCTCCATATAAAGGACAAAAGTTTGTTAATAATACACAATGTGATGAGATACGATTTACTTTTGAAAGAGTATGATTTCATATAAGACAAAAACCTTGTAATGAAAGGCAATGATTTCTTAATGTGTTGATTCGATTAACTCACATGCTTCAGATTTTTCAAAGGACATGACTATTAAGGAAGACAAATTAAATTAAAAAGGCAGTGGTTATAATAAAAGGAGCAACGATTATTCTAAAGGAAACTATTCTTTATTATGAGAAGGTAATTATGTTAAGAAGAGGTGTCTCTTAAGAGAAGTCACATCTTTTCAAGATGATTATGAAGATATAAAATCGAATGAAGAGTGTGCTGAGAGTGTGTGGATAATAATGTATATTATCTGAAGACTGGAAGTGGGGTTTGTAGAGAGTGCTGTGTGAGTATAAATATTATATCATCAAAATCACAAGCAAGTGTAGAGTGTGGCTGTGTGTGAATAAAAATAATATCATCCAAGCACATGTTGCATGTGTAAGTGGGAATAAAAAGCAGATTCTTTGAAGTGCTGTGTGTGGAGGACGTGAAAGTGTATTATGGATTTCCATTGAAGATCATCTGTGATAGTTGACGTGGATGTAAAAGGAGATCTTTGTGTGTGTGCTGAGTTTGTGAGTACATAAGATGTATATAATCTGAAGATAGAGGATAGAAGTGTGCTGTGTGGAATAACTGCAAAATCATAAAAACACAAGTGCTGTGTGTGTGCTGAGTATTGTGTGGAACAAATGCTATATCCTTAAGTCACAATCAGGTGTGAAGTGACTGTAGAGAGTGCTGTGTATTGTGTTGCTGAGTATTGTGCCTACAAAAGATACAAAATCAAAAACAGTGATCAGATTTATAAGAGAAAGTTAGTGTGTAGTAAAGAATAAAAGTTTATATCAGATATGCAAATGAGAAGATAAAAGGAAGATCCTTGTAAATAATATATGCAGATTTTATGAAACAGATTTGAAAGAAATATATAAATGCAGATATTGTAGAGAATTTATGTGAATATCATTCAAGAAAGGCAAAGACAAGAAGAAGATTGGTTGTATTGTCCATCATCCGTTGAAGAAGCAACAATTGAAGGTGGAACATTATCATTCAAATTATAATCTTTGCTAAGTAGGTGCTTGGCAAGTAGGGGTTGGTGCACCTTGTAGGTTGGTGCCTACTAAATCAACATTAGGGGTTGAAACTCCTTGTAGGTTGGTGCCTACTAAATCAAGACTAAGGGCTGGTGCTCTTTGTAGGTTGGTGCCTACTAAAATACATATTTGGTGATTCAAGTAGTTTGGTGCCTACATTCATTGTAAAAGCTTATATAATTTATAAAGTACAATTGTTGGTGTCAACTTGTTCATATTGTGATATTCTTGCATAGTTGAGTTGTGTTTAAGTTTGAAGTTGATAAAGGTTGTAAAGGGTAAAAGTTTGTTGATATACTGATTCACCCCCCCCCCCTCTCAGTATATCTTTGTGCTCTTCACTTCCTTCATTCCTCTCCACCACAGGAATGTTTTGGTGCCAACCTGATTTGAATTTGCACACTTGAGGTGCAAAGACAAACTTGATTTTTTTCAAGGTTGAGGATGATATATTTATGTGTTGAGTTGATGAAGGATTGTGGTGTTAATTGTGTGTGATGTGAATTATGATGTGAAGTGCAAAAGTGTGAAGTGTAGTGTGAGATTTAATGACTAAGACTACTACAAGCAGTGAGCAAAAGGTGTCTACATTTTACAGAGAGAGTGTGAATGTTCTGGTGAAGCAGTGGTGGAAATTTTCTGTTGCTCTGAGATGGATTTCTCATTTTAATAATATTATTTCTTCTTCTTTCTAATCTGGAAGTGAGCCCTTTTTTCTTTTGGGCAGTGAGGCCTCCAACAGTGAGCCTATTGTATTTGATGTTGCAATTACTTTATATTGAGATCCAATCCTCACAATGGTTTTTCCATTCTTAAGTTTTTCATTTAAATCTAGTGTTCTCACGTGTTTGGATGTGTTTGCATTTCTTTTTTTCATGTTTATGTTATGCTAATTCATGATAAAAGTTTAAAAACACACAAGTCTGAATGTTACTGATGGTTTGATGTTTTAATGTACAACTGATTCACCCCCCCTCAATTGTCTTGTGCATTCAACAATTGGTATCAAAGAAAGGTTCCATGGAAGAAAGATTAACAACTTGAGGTAGATTTGGGATGACACACACGAAGGAGGCTCCTCTATTTGATGGATCTAATTATGCATTCTAGAAAACCAAGATGGAAGGTTTCCTTATTTCTCTAGGTTTTGGAGTTTGGAAGTCTGTTGAAATTGGATATATAATGCCTACAAATGGTCTGAGTACTAATGATGAGATCAAGACATATGGGAACAATGGAAAAGAAAGGTATGCTCTCTTGAGTGGTCTTTATAATTCAAAACTTGTGAAAGTTATGAGTCTTAAAACTACTGGTCAGATTTGGAAAAAGCTAGAAAGTATCTATGAAGGAGATGATAAGGTCAAGCAAGCAAAGATGCAAAATTTGAAGAGTAAGTTTGAAATCCTAAGGATGACAGAAGAAGAAGAAATTACATGATACATGCATAGAGTGGAGAAAGTTATCAATTCCATCAAATGTCTTGGTGGAAAACTTGAAGAAGATGAGGTGGTAAATAAGGTATTAAGAAATATTCCTAAATATTATAGTCATAAGGTTTTTGCTATTGAAGAAGCTCAAAATTTAGATCATTATTCTAGAGATCAGTTATTTGGTGCTTTAATTAGTTTTGAATTGAGAGAGTTTGGTCCAAGTGATTCAAGAAAAGAGATTGTTTTTAAAGTTACAAAAGCAAAGAAGAATGATGAATCTGATCTAGATGAGTTGGATGAGCTAGAAGCAAACTTTATGAGGAGATTGAAAAAGGGCACTGGAAAATACAAAGGTAAGTTACCTTTCAAATGTTTCAATTGTGGAAAGATATGTCATTATGCTTCAAGATGTCCAGTCAAAGATTCAAATGACAAATTTAAGGAAAATAAAGGTAAATCAATTAAGAGGAGTTATTATGTTAAAGAAGATGCCAACATATTTAATGATGAATCTGATTACCTTGATTATGAGGATAATAATTGCTTGTTCATGGCTCTAAATGTTGGAACTAATTTTTCTAACTTTGGGAGATGTATGAAGGAAGTTGCTTCAAAAGGAGATCATAATGGAACTATGGTAACTGCTTTTCATGCTAGAGAGGATAAAAACTATTGAATTGTTGACAACATATGCTCAAAATCACATGATAGGTGATAAGAGTAAGTTTGTTAAACTTGAGAAGTTTGAAGGAGGTCTTGTTAAGTTTGGTGATAATACATCTGCTAAGATATGTTGAAAAGGTCCAATTAGTTTTGATTGAAAAAATAATACAGATGATGTTATTTATGTTAAGGGTCTCCAACATAATCTTCTAAGTGTTGGATAAATGTGTAGCAAAGGATATAATCTTGTGTTTCAGGATGGTTGTTGTGAGATTAGGAAAGGCTCTAGAACTTCGATTGCTACAGGAATAAGGAAATATGGAAATTTTATTAGCTTAAGGGTGCTAATGGTATGTGCTTTATGACTCAAATAAATGAAAGTTGGTTGTGGAATAGAAGAATGTGTCACATCAATTTTGATAGATTAGTAAGGATCATCTTTGCTCAAGTTGTGATAGATCTTCCAAAGATTACAAACCCTATAAATGCAGTTTGTAAGGAATATCAAGTTGGGAAGCAAACAAGAAAAATGTTCAATGTCAAAGAATATTCTATTGTAGGAACTTTGGAGTTGGTGCACACAAACCTTTGTGGATCTACGAGAACAAGAAGTTTTTAAGATGATAGGTGTTTTATGTTGTTGATTTATGATTACTCTAGAATGACTTGGGTAACTTTTCTTAAAGAAAAATTAGAATCTCTAAAAAAGTTTAAGGAACTTAAAGCTATGGTTGAGAATGAAATGGATATGAAAATAAAATGATTAAGAGATGATAGAGGTGGAGAGTTCACCTCCAATGAGTTTAACAAATTTTGTGAAGATCAAGGAATAAAGAAACATTTTCTAGAACCTAGGAATCCACAACAAAATGGAATGGTGGAAAGAAAGAATAGAACAGTACATGAAGTAGCAATGACAATAATGAAGGAAGAAAGTCTACTAGATGTCTACTGGAGAGAAGAAATTCATACTACAGTTTACATACTTAATAGAGCACAAGTAAGAATAAACAGTTCAAAGACACCCTATGAGTTGTGGTATGGAAGGACTCCTACTATCAAGTATTTCAGAGTGTTTGGAAGCAAGTGCTATATCAAAAGAAATGAATAAAACTTAGGAAATTTTGATGCTAGATCTGATGAAGGAATCTTACTTGGATATTCTACAAAGAGAAAGGCTTATTAGTGCTACAAGAAAAGGATAAAAAAGATTGTTGAAAGTGCAAGTGTCAAGGTGGAAGAAGACCTACATAAAAGTTCAGTGTTGATAGATGGATATGAATAAGACGAGTCCTCTTGCAAAAAAGAAGAGAAGGATGAACGTAAAGAAAAAGAAGTGCAGGTTGAAGAGGAAGAAGCTTTCAAAAGGATCCTTAAGACCCCTAAGTATGTGCAAAAGAATCATTTTGAAGATTAGATCATTGGTGATAAAAGAAGAGGTGTATTGACAAGAAGAAAGGCTACTATGACAAAAGAACAAGTAAATTTGTGTTTATTCTATAAAGTTGAACCTAATATAGTGATTAAGGCATGTAAAGATGAATTTTGGATCAAGGCTATGGAAGAAGAACTAATGCAGATTGAGAAGAATCAAACTTGGGAACTTTTCCCAAGACTAGTGAGCAAGAATGTGATTCGAACTAAGTGGGTATTCCAGAACAAACTAAATGTGAGTGGAGAAATTGTTAGGAATAAGGAAATAATTGTGTGTAAAGGTTACTCACAAGTGGAAGGAAGAAACTTTGAAGAGACATTTGTTCTAGTGGAAATAATGGAAGCTATTAGGATGTTCTTGGATTTTGCATCACAAGGATTTCAAAGTATATTAGATGGATGTGAAGTCTACATCCTTGAATGGTGAGTTGGAAGAAGTTTATATTGCACAACTGAAAGGATTTCAGTTGAAAGAAGATCCTAATATGGTCTACAGATTGAAGAAGGAATTATATGAACTCAAGCAAGCTACTAGAGCTTGGTATGTAAGATTGGATATGTACTTGTTGCAATAGATATTCAATAAAGGCACCACAAATAGAAATATTTACTTTAAAGTTGAGAAAGATCAAATCTTGATTATGGTTGTGTATGTTGATGATATAATATTTGGAGGAAATGAAAGTATGTGCAAGAGATTCATAGAAGAGATGCATAAAGATTTTGAGATATCTATGTTTGGGGAGATGGATTTCTTCCTTGGACTTCAAATCAATTAGATAGAAAAAAGAATATTCATATCAAAGTCAAAGTCAAGGAAATGCTAAAGAAGTTTGGAATGGAAGAAATCTAAACCAGTGCATACTCCTATAGTTACTAGTTGCAAGCTGAGTAAGAATGAAGAATCTCCTAAGGCTAATCAGAGCAAGTATAGATCAATGATTGGAGGATTGCTATATCTAACTGCTACTAGATTGGATATTATGCATGTAGTTTTTCTTATGGATATATTTCAATAAGATCCTAGAGAGTCACATGTGGCAACAATAAAAAGAATATTTAGATATTTAAAGGGCACTCTACAACATGGATTGTGATATTGAAAGGATATTGATTTCTCTTTGAGTGCTTACACAAATGCAGATTGGACAGGATGTGTGGATGATAGAAGAAGTACAATTGGAGGTGATTTCTTTCTTGGAAGCAAGATTCAGTGTCATTATCTATTGCAGAGGTAGAATACATTACTGTAGCATCATGCTACACATAGGTGTTGTGGATGAAGAAAACTTTGAAGGATATCATAGTGTTATATGATGAACCAATCCCTATCTTATGTGATAACACAAGTGCTATCAATATTTCAAAGAATCTGGTAATGTGTTTAAGGAAAAATCATATCTCAATCCGATATCACTTTTTGAGAGAAAAGGTTGTAGAGAATGAGGTGAAGTTGGAGTATGTGCCTACTAAGGATCAAGTTGTAGATATCTTCACGAAGGCTCTTCCTAAGGATACTTTTGAGTATCTGTTAGCTCTAAAAGACGCAGGTTTGAACCACGAAAGATTGCCAAGCTTTCACAACATTTTAGGGTAACAGAACAAGGCTCGAAACAATTGAACCTTCTACTCTTCTGGTGCTGCAAGACCAAGGCGGGTGTACCTCTCTTGAACAATGCAGACTTAACTTGTGATTATCTTTCTAAAATGCTTTGTCCACAATGGCAGATAATAGTGAACAAATGAGACCAAACTTGATAGCTACCTTCTAATCTAAATCCTAAAATGCTTGATTAACAGATGTAAAGAGATTAAGTGAATTCAAAATGATGAATGCAGAGACCAGTGCCTTGTTGGGTATGCAGAGTCAAATGAAACAAAGGTGAGCAACTTATTCTGGCAGAAAATAAAATTGTAGGCATATGATCTATTTATAACTTGTATAAACAATGCAGGATTATGATTACTAAGCTCTACTTTAAGAATCCAGATGAATTCCCCTTGATTACTGTGATCAACAGAAAGGATTTAATCCCTGCTTGAGAGAACAAGTCAATTAATCACACAGATACAACAAATGTGCACCGATAAACTGAGAATAAACTTGTTATTTCAATTTAAACAACAAGAAAGAATCAACTTGGAGATAGCTTTAGCAATGCTTTTCAATAAATTCAACATATAGTTGATACCATAAACAACCTGCCACACCATCTGAATTTCATTGAAACCACCATTTGAAATCATGCACATAGTCTCTGAAAAGAGAAAATTATCCTACTACAGCCATCTGACTACCTACTGCTTCTAATCTAAAATCTGATGATGTTCAATTACAATCCAGGGTGCATATAAATACACCAGCATTAGAAATCATATCGTTTCAAGTTCATGTCGGCCCAACACCAAATTTGAGCTCTAATCGAGCTGGAAAGCAACGGTCATTCAAGCAAAAACATGTCGGCCCTGATATTTAAAATTCTGTTATCACCAGTGAGATAGTCGGCGAGACATAGATCATCGTCCTGCCGAAGGAAATTCACTTGTTACATCCCCTGCGCTTGTTCACATGTTCCCCGTGCATCACCATAACAAACTATTCGCTACTCCGAAGTCACTAAGTATCCATTTGTCTTCCTTATGTTTTGGTATAGCCCTGTGATATTGGTGAGATGTCATATAGATAACAAAACATTATATCAAAATGCTTTCATTCGCTGAGATGCCAGGTATTTCTCACCGATGAGCTCTTTTGGTCTTGATCATAGTTGCCATAACATTCTGTCATCGGCAAGACCACCTGCAGATTGTAGAGTTATATCAAAAAACTTAATGTATTATGAGTCGCCGTGACATAGGGAAAGTCTCATCGAAAAGCACACATGTTTTAACCACTATCGCTGTAACCACACGACTTCAGAGAGACCTCATATAGATTGCTCATCGCTTTATCGAAAGCTTCCATCACATTATTTCCCAGTCGCCGAGACAAGGCAACGTCTACGCCGACAAAGATCCACAGTTGCCATAACATCCAACCTTCGGTGAGACGTCATGTAGAGAACTCCTCGCTTCATCTGAGATCATTCGTGTTCACCAAGACAATATAGAACTCTCGCCGAAAGCCACATGTAGAAATCACTAAATCCCTGTCGGTGAGACATACTGAATTCGCTATGAGATGTCACCGAAACCCCTAGACCCTTGCCGAAATAGCATCCCTTTGCATTGTCAGTCAGTGAAACAACGTGAATTCGTTATAACCCTTCATTGAAGTCCATGTTTGGCTGAAACAAACATTGAAGCACAAGTCGGCAAGACCCAAAAACATTTGCCAAGATGCAATGCCAAAAAATCCAAGCTTTGTCGATATGTGTATCATCTCGATCGCCGAAACAAAACCAAGGTCTCGTCGACAACCACCTGTAAGTAAGATCTAGTTGCTGTGACAAATGATAAGTCTTGCCGATAGGCAATATAGACTTATGCTAGCAAAAAACACTCAATGGGTTGGGAAGACAATAGAAGACCTATGCCGATAGGCACCAAAAGGTGGAAAATGCAAGACCCAAAGGATTCAAAGGGACAATATGGCAAAATATAGATGAAATATGCACACGATAGGAGTAGATATGGAAGTTTATAGGTGAAATCATATGTAAAAACATCAGATTTTTACAGTTCTAACAATGGCTCCGACTGGGGATGAATGATAGTTAGATCATTGCAAGGATCCAGAATCATTGGGTGAGCAGACCAGACCAAACACAAAATGAGCCAGTGAGTAGAATGGTAATGGAAATGAAGCATGAAGGAATGAAAGAAAAATGAATGCAAGATGGAGGTGAATGCAAAATGGAAATGAAACAGAGCCCTAAAACTACTGTGCATGGAAAAGAATTTTTAAGAGGATAAGCAAGAGTTGTCCATGCACTAGCAACCCTCAGTCCTCTGTGCTTTAACTTGACCTATTCTGAGCTGTTACAATCTGAAACTCAAACCAAGTTTTCCCCTGTCAAACACCTGGTTTTGTGTTGAGTTCATCAAATTCTCCTTGAAGATACTCATGCAATCATTCCTGTCATTGTTATTGCAAGTTCTTAGAGTATCATCATGCCTGGTTTGGCCCAAAATCCCTACACCATCCTATAGTGCAATTTCTTCAACATTTTGGGACAAACCCCTGTTATTTTCAACATTCAAAATGCATGCATGTGAAAAAAAATATTCCTTATTATCTTCCTCATTGTTATGTATCATAAAGCATTCACTCAGCTGTATAAAAATTTTGCAATCAAAGTGCCCCTCTTGAGAAACAAAAGATTTTGTCAAACCAATATTATCTGAAACAAGCGAATCTGAAACCCTATGCACCTCCTCAATATCTCCATTCAAAGACAATACTGGATCATGAATCATGTTTTCAATATCATGCATGTGTGAACCAATAAAATCTGGAACATTATCATCCTTGGTATGTAGATAGATGTCTTCTCCATATGAGTTAGAAACTTTACATACCTTATCTTGAATTGAAGAAGACCTTTGATCAACACCAAAAGCATCACCATCATTCCAAGAAATGCACATGGAGTCATAAGAATCTTTACACAAAGACTTTTCACTGTCAAAGCAAAAGTAAGCTGGAGACAAAACCTCAGAGTCACCATGATGTGTATATCTCTGATATTCAAGAGTTAATAAATCTAAAATTTGCTCACAGCTAAGCAAACAAGTTTCCATATTTTCATTATCATACTCATCACTTTTGTCATCATCAAAAAGAGGTCCAGGATCAAAAGAGAATGAAAAATAACCAGCACAATCACTTGTTTCATAACTTAACACATCACTTTGTTTATCTAAAAATACCTTTTGCTCAACATCAAATGGGTCTGAAAATACCTAAAATTCATTCTGGGGAAAATCTTTGTGAAACATTATCTGATCCTCTTTTAACACTTCACCATGCAATGGGCCTGAAAAAATTTGGAAACCACCTTCAAATGTACAAACCTCTTCTTCATCGAATGCGTACTCATGGCTTTCAATTGCAGTTGGAGGCATTGTATATTCACTATCAATATCCTAATCTTCATAAGAGGTAGAAGAATCCCCTTGTTGCAAATCAAAATCCACAAGTGCATTTTCAAAATCTGAATACTCATTTGATCCCTCATAACACACACTACTCTCCCTGTCACAATCTGTTATGCAAGAGAGATATCTTGTACCTTCATTTTCACTATGCAAGCAATGAAAGGAATCATACTGACTTGCACATATCTCATCATCTATTGGATGCATCGTTTGATCAATTTCTCTATACTCATCAGGAATACAATCATTGGAATCAACATTGACAGTTTTCTCATACCCTATCTCCTCCATGGCATCAATGAACTTATTCAAGTGACCACATGCACGCTGCATTGATGACCATGACCAATAAGCTGATTCAGGCTTCCATACTTTTATGAAATGTGCAACAAAAAAGGGTCTTGCAGGCTTACATTCAGGGGGCAATTGCATGAAGACACTTATCATCCTATTGTACAGAGAAGTAAAATCTTCTCCTTCATACTTATGCCAAGAAATGCATCCAAAAGATTTCTGACATATTCATCAGCATTAGATTGTTGGTTCTGATACATACCTTGCTGTGAATTCTGGCTGATATCTCCAAGTGAATCAAAATTATACTGCCCTTGACATTGATCACACTGACATTCTTGATAACTTGCCAATCTTTGTCCAAGAGGGATTGGATAAGCATTCTCTTGCTCCTGCTGTAAATTCTGATTTTCTTGAATCTCCAATAACCCTTGGGAAGCCCAACTTGGTGTAGGGAGGTCTCCATATTCCTCGAGAAATTGATCTTGAAATTCTTGGAGAGTTTTAATAGAAGCTACAAGTAGGCTATAGAACCAATCCCTAACATCTCCAATAAGTGACAACACAAACATCCTCATATGTAAATCCTCATATGGCATATCTAAACCCTCAATGAAATCATTGAAGCTTCTCAAATGATCCTCAGCAATGATTGTGTCACTCCTTGTAAACTTAGGGACAAGGCTTCTTCAACTCATGTCCATAGGGTATGGGTACTGTTGAAGCCCTGTCAGATCGAATTTCTTGAACATTTTTGTATACTGATGAGGGGGTGCACCAGGTGGGTACAGGTGCTGGTACATTGGACCATAGTGTTGATATGGCATATATTATTGACCATGAGAAGCTCCAGCATAACCTCCCCAGAACTGAAAACTTCCTTTATTCATTTTTGAACAGCTGCAAAATAGTCTTTTAGAGTCGCCACCTACTTTTCAAAAAGTAGGAAAATCATTATTTCTGATCTTCTCCCAGCGGAATCACCTTTTCTGAAACTTCTCAAGTCATAACTTCTTCTTCAATGACTCTATGATGTTGGTCTTCTACCGAATCTTCAGATGTTATTCCCTAGTAGAGTCGCCAATTTGTTAGCTCTCAAAAACGCAGGTTTGAACCACAAAAGATTGCCAAGCTTTCACAATGTTTTAGGGTAACTGAACAAGGCTCGAAACAATTGAACCTTCTACTCTTCTGGTTCTGCAAGACCAAGGCAGGTGTACCTCTCATGAAAAATGCAGACTTAACTTGTGATTATCTTTCTGAAATGCTTTGTCTACAATGGCAGATAATAGTGAGCAAATAAAACCAAACTTAATAGCTACCTTCTAATCTAAATCCTAAAATGCTTGATTAACATATGTAAGGAGATTAAGTGAATTCAAAATGATGAAATGCAGATACTAGTGCCTTGTTGGGTATGCAGAGTCAAACGAAACAAAGGTGAGCAACTTATTCTAGTAGAAAATCAAATTGTAGGCATATGATCTGTTTATAACTTGTATAAACAATGCATGATTATGATTACTAAGCTCAACTTTAAGAATCTAGATGAATTCCCCTTGATTATTGTGATCAACAGAAAGGATTTAATCCCTTCTTGAGAGAACCAGTCAATTAATCACACAGATACAACAAATGTGCATCGATAAACTGAGAATAAACTTGTTATTTCAATTTAAACAACCAGAAAGAATCAACTTGGAGATAGCTTTAGCAATGCTTTTCAATAAATTCAACATATAGTTGATACCATAAACAACCTGCCACACCAGCTAAATTTCATTGAAACCACCATTTGAAATCATACACATAGTCTCTGAAAAGAGAAAATTATCCTATTGTAGCCATTTGACTACCTACTGCTTCTAATCTAAAATCTGATGATGTTCAATTACAATCTAGGGTGCATATAAATACACCAGCATTAGAAATCATATCGTTTCAAGTTCATGTTGGCCCAACACAAAATTCGGGCTCCAATCGAGCTGGCAAGCAACAGTCATTCAAGAAAAAACATGTCGGCCCTGATATTTAAAATTCTGTTATCACCAGTGAGACAGTCGGTGAGACATAGATCATCGTCTTGCCGAAGGCAATTCACTCGTTACATCCCCTGTGCTTGTTCACATGTTCCTCGTGCATCGCCATAACAAACTGTTCGCTACTCCGAAGTCACTAAGTATCCATTTGTCTTCCTTATGTTTTGGTATAGCCCTGTGATATCGGTGAGATGTCATATAGATAACAAAACATTATATCAGAATGCTTTCATTCGCTGAGACACCAGGTATTTCTCACCAATGAGCTCTTTTGGTCTTGATCATAGTCACCGTAACATTCTGTCATTGGCAAGACCAACTACAGATTATAGAGTTATACCGAAAACCTTAATGTATTCTGAGTCGCCGTGACACAGGGAAAGTATCATCGAAAAGCACACATGTTTTAACCACTATCGCTGTAACCACACGACTTCGGAGAGACCTCATATAGATTGCTCATCGCTTTATCGAAAGCTTGCATCACATTATTTCCCAGTCGCTGAGACAAGGCAACATCTACGCTGACAAAGATCCACAGTTGCCATAACATCCAACCTTCGGCGAGACATCATGTAGAGAACTCCTCGCTTCATCCGAGATCGTTCGTGTTTGCCAAGACAATATAGAAATCTCGCCGAAAGCCACATGTAGAAATCATTAAAGCCCTATCGGTGAGACATACTGAGTTCGCTATGAGATGTCACTGAAACCCCCATACCCTTGCCGAAATAACATCCCTTTGCATTATCGGTCGGTGAAACAATGCGAAGTCGTTATAACCCTTCACCAAAGTCCATGTTTGGCCGAAACGAACATTGAAGCACAAGTCGGCAAGACCCAAAAACATTCACCAAGATGCAATGCCAAAAAATCCAAGCTTTGTCGATATGTGTATCATCCCGATCGTCGAAACAAAACCAAGGTCTCACCGACAACCACCTGTAAGTAAGATCCAGTCGCTGTGACAAATGATAAGTCTTGCCGATAGGCAATATAGACTTATGCAAGCAAAAAACGCTCAATGGGTCGGGGAGACAATAGAAGACCTATGCCGATAGGCACCAAAAGGTGGAAAATGAAAGACCCAAAGGATTCAAAGGGACAATATGGAAAAATATAGATGAAATATGCACATGATAGGAGTAGATATGGAAGTTTATAGGTGAAATCATATGTAAAAACATCAGATTTTTACAGTTCTAACAGTATCTTCAAGAGAAGTTGGGGGTTATTTCTCCTCCTTTCAATTAGATGCATAAGATTATGCATCAGTCTAGTGGATTTCAAGATTCATTCCATGTTCTAGACTGATGTTGTGGCTACCTCTCAGGGGGAGTAGGTAGTGGCATTGTTGGTTGTTACAGTCAGGGGGAGTAAGTGTTGTCATTCTAGGGCATACATGTATTTTCATTTTTCATTTGTGTTAGAGGATATATGAAGTAGTTGGTGGTTGGTACAGTATGTTGTGTGCAGAGATGTGAAGAAAATAGAGTGCAACAAAAGAAAAGGAAGTTGCAGAGCAATTGTTGTCCCTTATAGGTGTTTCCCTTGGGGGAGAGAAAGTATGTGTGATTAATGTTAAAGGGAAAGCAAAGAAAAGAAGATATATTTTTTCCTTTTCCATTGATGTCAAAGGGGGAGAGAGTTAACTGAAAAAATATATGAAGAAAGAAGGAGAGAAGTCCTGTGAAAGAGAAATTGTTGAAAAGAGTTGATGCTACTGTAAGGGGGAGCAGTGTGCACTATGGTGCTATATATGAGTTGGTGATCAGAGTTGTTGTTGATGGTTTTTCATATCATGTGTTGCCATAAATGACAAAGGGGGAGATTGTTGGAAGGTTGTGTTGTCATTGATGTCAATAAATCTTTGTTGTTGCATTGATGTCAACATATGGAGATGCTTTTATTGGTTGCATTATGTTGTCATTAGTAGTATCACTGATATCAACCTCTAGTGTTTCTTTGATGAGCATATGCTTATGGATGTTTAATAATTTTTATGGTTAAGTTTGGTGTCACAAATGTTGAGATGGTGGTTGTGGTGCTTGGTTTCCAAGTGCTTTTGAGAAAATTTGAATAAAAGAGGAAATAGTGTGGTAAAGAGTGTTTAGTGTGGTGGAATAGTGTTTAGTGTTTTGACCCGTATTTATTCATGGTTGAAGATCTACTTATGTGGTTTGGGTATGTTAATTAGAAGTGTTCATAGGTGTTGCAGTCCTGGAGGTTTAGGTTCTGGATCGTTCGACATAATAAGTTGTGTTTGAACTAGTGTGTGGATTGTGTTGCAGTGCTATCTGGTAGAAATGGTTTTGCTCTGCATTTATCCGCGTTGTGGTTTCTAGTTTTTTGGATCTAGAAGTGTGCTTATATTGCTCATATCTATCTTCATTTTGAGTTTTTCAAAGTTTGGTTCTCTACAAGATTGGATTTATGTGTTACAGTGTGTGGAATGTTAATTGGGTATATAAGATGAGCATGTTCTTCAGGTGTATGATGTTGTGAAGGATTTGTTGGATTTTAGGGTGTTGATGGAATATTACAAATTGTGTTTAAATTTTGTGTGTGGTTTGAGTCGTCTTTGGATTTAAGGAAGCGTGTACTTAATTGTTTAATGTTGTTAACATAGCTTCAACCGACCTTGCTCTTTACACTAATTGTGGATATGTTTCAGTGTTTGTGGAAGCGTGGCATGGTATGTTTATGTGGATTTAGGTCTGAGTTAAGGTGTAATGTTGTTTGCATTCATTCCTCTCCATCGCAAGAATGTTTTGGTGTCGACTTGATTTGAATTTGCATGTTTGAGGTGGAAAGCTGACCTTGTTGATTGTTTTCAAGGTTGAGCATGATATATATATATGTGTGTACATGTGTGTTGAGTTGATGAAGGATTGTGGTGTGAAGTGTGTGGATGCAAATTATGATGTGAAGTGCAGTGTGAGCTTTAATGACTAAGACTACTAGAAGCAGTGAGTAGAAGGTGTCTACATTCTACAAAGAGAGTGTGAATGTTTTTGTGAAGCTATGGTGAAACTTTTCTATCAATCTGAGATGGATTTTTTATTGTAACAATTTTCTTTCTTCTTCTTCATAATTTGGTAGTGATCCCTTCTTTTTTTTGGGCAGTGAGCCCTCCGGTAGTGAGCCTATTATGTTTGATGTTGTAATTACTTTATATTGTGAGCTAATCCTCACTATGGTTTTTCCCTTCTTGGGTTTTCCACGTAAATGTAGTGTTCTCATGTGTTTGGATGTGTTTGCATTTTTTGTTTCTCATGTTTATGTTCTGCTAATACATGATAAGGGTTTAATGGCTGTTAAGGGTTTAAAGAGTAATGTAGATTAAATATTAATGAGGGTTTGATGTTTTAATGTACAATTGATTCACCCCACCTCTCAATTTTCTTGTGCATTCAACATTTTATGCATTTATATTTAGTTGTTTTACCTTATTGCATTTCTATACCCTCATTTTGGCATGCTGAGTGGGACCCATGTCCCTTTTTCTAACATTTTGGTGAGTTTTTGTTAAGATTTGAGTTGCAGGTTTTGGTTCCACGCTTGGCTCTATGTATCGATGCTTTTGTAATGACTAGTCATGCTGTTGTTGTGCCTTTTGGTACCTTTTTTTCTTCGTGCCATACTTTTGTAGCGATTTTTGACACCTTTGTGACGACTCTCGATTCTCGGATTCTAGAAGCCCAAATTTTTTTTTTTTTTAATGCAAAATATTTCATATTTTAATCTAACCACTAGTTTCATATCAATGTTTTTTGGGTGTTTTT